>CM063089.1:88406292-88496292 GCA_031876335.1 Hipposideros larvatus
TCAGGGGGAATTTAAAAATAAAGGAGACATCATTATGTTACAATGAGTTGTTATTTTATTTTTTATGTAAGAATTAGAGGATGGTAAAGTCAATATTGAAATAAAAAAAGCCATTTATGAAACCCTTTTTATAAGAGAAACACAATTAGTGCATTTACTTTTGCTGTATTTTATATTCATGTCACCACCCTCAATATATAAAGTAATGTTACTCTAACTGGATTTTAATTTATGAGTTCTAGAGTACACACTTGGGACAATGTCATATTCTCATTATACATATATTGTTTTAGGTTCGGTTCAAATACTACACACACACACACACACACACATATGCAACAAATCCTATAGAGCTATCCAAACATATTAGGTGCATTTGCTTATGTTCATGGTATTTGAGTACATTTTTAAATGTTTTGATGAGTATTGTGGCAGATTAAAGGTAACCTCAGACACTTTGACTCTTCTCCTGTGAAGAAGGTGGAGCTGTGACACCCCCTTGAATCTGGGTAGCACTATGACTGCTTTGATCAATAACATTCAGCCACAATTATGTTCTGAGCAGGTGCTGGGTCTGGACCTTAAGAGGCTAGGAATGTCTACTCACTGTTTCCTGAAACACCCTCTCAGGCAGCCCTGAGCCACCTCATGAAAACTCCGACTACCCCTGAGGCTACATGAGCCATACTAGCACAGATAGACTCCTTCCTTGGCAGCCTCTGGCCATGCTCAGCCTTTCAGCCATTGCCACCAAAGCTCCATAGGTGTAAATGGAGCCACTTTGGGCCTTCCAGACCAGCCCACCTGCCTCTAAATAATCCCAAGGTGACCTTAGTCAGAACCACATAGAACAGTAGAACCCAGCTGAGCTCTGCCTCCATTCTTAACCCATAAGATCATGAGATGCAATAAATTAAAGATGGGTTCTAAATCTCTCCTACGCCTATAAATTTTTTATATTAAGTAACACCAGTGAAAGCATTTCAGTCAATCTCATGTATATGTAGCGGAGGGAATCCGATTTGGCTTACCATGATAAATAGAACAGTATTCCTCCATTTATATCCTACAATTTCCCAGCAGCTTTGGCTCCTCCTCTATTTCAGAATAATAAAACTATTCCATAATTCTCAACAAAACAAAACAAAACGAAATGAAAGATAGAAACTTGCTTAAATGTCACCTCCTCTGAGAGGCCTTCCCTGACTAACCTACTGTACATTCTTCATTGATCTTCTTAACCTGCTTGATTTCTCATTACACTTCTCCCTGCTGATATTACATGTCCACCTTCACTTTTACATTTCACTTCCCTGAGTGTACTCTATTTTGTTTCCTGCCTAGAACAGTGACTGGCACATAAACGCCTCAATAAATACTCGCTGAAGAAGTAAAATTTTGTGTTCAGATATTTTACCTGAAAATTGCAAATATTGTTTTTAAAAATACAAGCCACCCCAGTATTTTGAAAGAGAAAGATATTCTAACATTGTCTAAAGATAGAAATTAGAATTTTTTAGTTTTCAAGAAATGATTAATATATGCATTTCTAAATGCTTTTATTTTAGGGGATTATTACTACAAATATTTATTTGGTATTTGTATGATCAAAGCCATTAGGTTACTTTGAAATATTGTATGAAAACTTGTATTTTTCTCTGGAGTTAATCATCAGCTAAAATTTTTTCCCCATTTTTCCTTGATTTGTGTTTAATTTACATGACAGTGAATTGCGTATGAAATACTAGCCCCATATTTCATGTGAGTATCTGTATAATTTATGATCATGAGGGTGCCAAGACATTTTTTTTAGCACATGTGAGTTTACAATAGCATTAAAAGGTTATGTGGATGAAATTAATTGTCCTATTTGACAAAGGGTGGAAACAATCTAGAAGGCTTTTAAGTAAAAGTGAAATTGACTTTGAAATAGCCAAACATCCAGTGGCTCCCCATTTGGTTTAAATAAACAGGCTGTTATCAACCTATTCATGAAATCTCAGTGTGGTACCATTTCCCTATTAAAGCTTTAGGCAGAGGGAGTGGAGTTATTTTGTATGCTTATCCTTTGTTCTTCTACCACTTTCTCTTTCCCCTGTTTACATTACAAGAGGGAAGCTAGGAAAATAAAGAAGAAGCCAACTGACAAATGAGCATGGAAGATTTGAAAGTTGAGGAGTAGGAGCGGGAAGAGCACATCCTCCAGGCTTGTTGCTTGCCTGCCTAACAATACATTTCACTTTAAAATTCAGTTATCCTGCATGAGAAGCTACATGATTATTTTTCTGTATTAATTTCTCTTTCCCATGCAACAATGACTGTCCTTCTTGTCAACCACTCTCATAATGGGGAATAAACAACCAACCACCTCAGCAACATATATTATTAAGATTCTTCCTTTTTCAGGCCAGCTGTCCCTGCAATTATATTTTACAAATACAATTCTACACAGCTCCTCTCAGTTGAACACAATAATGTAATTTTCCTGAATGACTCTGCAGAAGGTCTAATTATTTCTTGAAGCAGGGCTCCTGATGTTATTTCGCATTTAATTCACGACCACATGCTGAAGATGATTATCTGAGCGGCAACCAATTGAAATGTTTTCTAAAAAGTATTTCACATACTTTTTAACCTGTGACTTTTAAAAACAATTGTACTTTATGTTGCCTCCCAGATACACCCGAAGGACTCAACTATAATAGATAATTAAATCATAACCCTTATATATGTTGAATTAAATCGATTTTAATTTAAAAATGTGTACTAATTCCAATATTGTCGAAAGTGCACCTGTGTCATTCAATCAATCAATTAATCATATATTTTATCTTAATTAAAAAAAATGTGTAAATCTCTGTCAGTGACTGGGAAGGGTGTTATTCATTCATGGAGTCTTTTCTGAAAACATCAATTAATAATGATCTCTTCTTGATATACCTAGAGACTGTTTAGGTTTTCCTTGAGACATCTGTAATGTAATGCCTTAAATTGTGTTTTTTTGTTTTGTTTTATTTTTTACAAAGACATGCATACTTGTATGCATATACTTACCTTCCATTTAAAAATCTATTGTATGAAAAAAATACCACGATAAGAGTAGTAAACACATAGCAAGTGTTTAATATGTACCAAGAAAACATCTCATTTTAGACGTATTATCTTCCTAAATCTTCATAAGTGTCCTGAATAAAAATCCCATTTTGCAGATAAGAATTTCCAAGCCTGGAAAGATTTAGTAGCTTCAACTATGGCTTACCATCCAGCACCCTGTGCTCCACTTAACAAATGTTAATTTAACGAAGTCATACAATATCACAGTAAAAGTCTGACAACTTAAATATTATAAAGGGTAAACAGGTAACAAATAGAAAACATAAGATTCTAGTAAAGAGATCTGTTGTCACAGATGTAGCTCATAACACACCACACTGACATATATTTAGATTAGGTTTTTCAATTACTGAGACATTGTGTGTGTGTGTATATGTGATCTTTGAAAATATATGTAGATCTTTTTCTGAAAGGACAATAAGGGTAAATTTAAATTTTCCATGTGGGTGTCGGGTTTTTAAAAAGAGACAAAAACAACAGCAACAACAGTAACAAAATGTATTTCTAAATTCTAGAATAGATGCTGTAATAACATTTATCTTTTCTATATGATTTCCTCACCTGGGGAAATTAAATTAGTGCATGATTTTCCTATAGATGTCAATAAAAATGATTCATGCTCTGATATAGTATTTAGTTACATTTGAGGGGGAAAACTGCTCTCTTCAAGACTGAAGATGAAAATGATATTTAGAATTAGAATTTTAAAATTAAGTTACAAATAATAGTATAATAGTAAAGTTAAAATATAAATATGGTTCATAGAAAAAGCAAAGTATCTTTCACTTTTTAAATAGATCAGCAAGCCATCTCCACAGTCTAGGCATATTCTCTTGTGACAGAAGTATTTTTGAGAAATGGCATTGAAATACACCTACAAACTTTGCAAATTCTACCACAGAGGTGTGTCTATAAGAATAACTAGCTATTAGCTCTGCTGGCAAGAATGTATTTGTTTATATTATCTAGGAAGCATTTAATTCACATCGAATTTGCTTTTGTTGTGACAGATGTAATTCCATACCAAGAATACAGAAAAATATCTATGTTAATGAAGTTCACAGAGAAAATAATCTTCTGTTCCATAGAAGTATTGTGAGCCATTTTCTTAGTATGAAAACACTGGAAGTCAAATAGTTGCGACTTTTGTAATATTAATGTACAGGTAGGTTATTTAAATGTTTTAATTTATCAATAAAAAATTAGAAAACATTAATTAATGGCTGCTGTGCTAAAATAGTAACTAAAATAGTAACTAAGTAATACTTTCCAATGAAATTACAATACAGTGTAAAAATAAATCTTGAGGTCTATTCTGCAAAATGAGAGTCAAAAGAGATGATATATGATTTCAGTAAACACCCTTGGAGTGCAATGTTATTAACGATGTGATTAATACAGTTCTTTCTATGCTTCACATCCAGGTCAGTGAAATGATTGGTACAATTGATGAAATCATAAAAACGGGAGTATATAAAATGTACTTTATCACAAGAAACTTCTTACATTGTTAAACAAGAGACACTGCACTACAGGAAGAGGCATCCTGTGAATAAAATGGAACTGTCTTTTTAGGTCTTGATACATTCTAAAAGAACTTTTAAGTAATTCTTTTTGTATTAGGGAAAAATAAATTAAATTAAGATATATACTTTTTAACACAGAGAAACAATATGTAATTTAGCATTAGGACACAGACTGTAAAAAGTTAATATCTTATCTATGTCACACTAATAAGGAAATCATAGAATAGTCTTTTAAGTCATTTGTATGGCTTTACAGTGAATGAATTATTCAGGTTATACTTTGGCAAATACAATTAATTGTATAGTAACACACCATTAATTTGAATGTAATGATTGCATTTCTGTAAAAGAAGTGCTGCTGTATATTGATTCTGAATCTGGTGCAGTAATTTTGTTACATACTAAAAACTTTACCTCATTAAAAAACTGGTGTAATATTCTTACAATAAAATAAAATATTTTAGGGACTAATCGCTAAGTTAAATTAAAGAGGAAACATTAAACTAAGCAACCAAATATTGAGAATAAAAATGTATTTTATTTAAGAGTTTTGAAGAATTCCTCAAATAAAATGAACTTAGATCAGATCACAAAGAAAATCTTAATGTATTTCTCAATGAAGAAATTTTAGAGTTCTCATTCTTTAACTAAATAAAGGAAATTAGAAACTGAAAAAAAGAAAACACCTCAATAAGTTGAAAATAAACACAGAAAATGAACAAAGTAAAGCAAATCTCTGCTTAAAAGTATGAGTAAAATGAAAGCAAATTACTATGGTTGATTATTTAGCAGCCAACATCATTGTAAAACATATAAGATATGTCCAAACCTATATTCAGAGACATGGGCATAGTTTTGAATATTTTAATAATTATAAATGGAGAATAAATATAAATAATGTGAATATTTATTCACATGAATAGGCAATACCAAGAACAATAAAGTATACCTAAAAGAGACAGGAAAGCAATTACCACAAAATTGAGGCAAAAATTAATTATTCAAAAAAAGTAGAATTAATACATTTTTAAGATATTTTTGGGAAATAATGGAATATATAAAAACTCTTCCAATCTAATCTAAATTCATATCCATCATGAAGTACTGATTTCTAAGATATAATTTTTCAAATATCCCCAGTTCTGCTCCTAGCCGCCAGCTAGTAGCCACCTAAGTGATGCCACTTTAAAAGCAATTTTTTCCATCAAGTTGCTTTAGCTGATATGATACATTTTGAAGGAGAAACAAGATATTGCCTAAATTTCAGAAGCGGGAGCATATAAGTAGGTGTTTTTGAAGCCACTGAATTTTGAGAGTGAATTGTCATATAGCAAGACATCTTCACTAAAACAGTTTATTCATTTGAAATCTCTGCAAATTATTTTGTCCTTTTCTTCTTTCAATTGGCTCTCAATTTTGACTCTCAAATACAATAATTATTAAAATATTATATAACAAGTAAAAACATATGCAATTCTAACAATAGGGAAAGATCTCAATATATTATTGCATGTATTTATTTATGAGTACTAAACTAAGGTTTTAAAGAATGTTTGATAACACAGGAAAGAGGCTCATGAGTTAATATTAACTGAGAAAATTTTAATAAAAATCTTTATTTCACTTTTTTGGCCATTCCGTGGCCTAGCCAGTACCACCTAAATCCAACATTTCTCCTACTCCTTTCTTGCAGCTAATCAGCTGAACATGAGTGGAGAAAAGCATCACCGTGGTTGTTCTCACCTTAAATCCCTGAACATCGCTTAGTCTATTCACTCTGTCACCAAAAGGGATTATTTCAGAAGGTCACTCATCATAACTAACCACCCTCCACACCTACCCTCACATCCTCTGTCTCCTTGCCTGTTCCTAGAGCTCAACTTTTCATGTATCTAACTAAAGTATGTCCCACTCCTTTTCTCATTCATGGGCATCACGGTTCTCCCCTTTCTTACACCACCAAAATTTTGTTCACCTTTAGATCATTTCAACTAGCAGTTCAACCAGATGTTGTTTGTTCTTTCCATTACAAAAGAAAAAAAAAAGTAAATCCTTATTTTGGTTCCATTTTCCACCTTCTACTGAAGTACTACTCAATTGTTGTTGTTGTTTTTTAGTTTTAACAGAACCCCAGGAAAGCATGACCTATACACATATCCACTCTAATTTTTCTTCTCCCATCTTCCCTTATTTCTACTCCAGCCAGGTTTTTTCCTTAATACTCCATTAAACTACGTTCAAGATCAGCAATGCCTTCTTCATTTTAAACCCAACAGGCAGTTCCTAGTTATCGTCATACTTGACATATCAGCACTATTTAACAGAGTTCAAATTCTCTTCCACTAGATTAAACTTCCTTTATTTGGCCTCTAGACACCTAATTCTTTTGGTTTCCCTCCTCTCTAATTGTTGACTCCTTCTCTGTCACATTTGCTGGTTCTTCCTCTTCTCCTCCCTTTTTTCATTTTGAAGCGTTTCCGGACTGTCCTTGGCCCCTTCTCTGTGATACTAACGTCTTTACTGCTTTATCTGGCATCATGGTTTTAAATATCGTTTACTCTCAAATGTTACATATCTGGAACAGACTTCTCTTCTGACCTGCACAACTGTATATGCAAATCCCTGCTCAGTTTTCCCACTGGAGTGTTTACTGCACATCTCAAATTTAACATTTCCAAATCGGATTCCTGGTTTTCTCTCCATCAACAGAATACAGAGCTGCGGCTCCTGTACTCTGTTGTTCTGGCACAGGGTAGTTGTTCAATACATAGTTGTTAAATTACAGAATAAATGAATAAAAATTTCAGGGCACATAACATATATACAAATATATAAAATGCAACATATCAATATCTGAATAGTAAGTAGTGACCCATAGTGGCGGAAGGGTGACAAGAACTACTATTTGTTTTATTTACATTTTCCATAAATGTTATACGCTACTCTTTTTCCTTTTTTTTTTAGATTTTATTGGGGAATTGGGGGAAGGGAACAGCATTGGGGAATCAGGGAAGGGAAACAGACAAGTTGCTGTAGTTTTTGTTCTTTAGTCTAGTGGTGGAGGACGTTCTTTCACTGGCCCATGTTGGTATTATCATTGCGCTCTTCCCCGGGTGAGGCAGTTGCTCGTAGGCCATTGGACAGCTGCTCATGCCGGCTCACGGCAGCTCAGCTCCAGGTTGAGCTGTTGTTCACCATCTTAGCTGTAGAGGGCAGTGTCACTGACCCTCATGTGGGATCAGAACCCAGGCCCTGCTACTCAGAGCTGGCGTCCCAAGCCAACTCCTAACCAACGCACCACTTGACCAGCCCTATGCGCTACTCTTATAGCTAGAGAAAATATTTAAAATACAATTCTCCTAAATTTTAATACACGTGAAGAATATGATTGCAAGTAAGTTAATGAAAATATTGCTTTAGCAGAATTAAATAATTAGAATTTATGATGATCTTTGTGAGATCATCAGATCATTTCCTTTTGCTCCATCAGAAACAAAATGTCATTTCAATGAAAAGTGATGACAGTAAATACATATTTTTGTACACATTTTCCTTGTATTTATGAAAAATACAGAAAAGGATTTTTATCTTGTTCATTGTTATGTCTGAGATCTAGAAAGGTAAATGGTACCTGATAATAAGTATTTTCATAACCAAAAATGCTATTTTTATCTTATTAGATAAATGTGTTTATAAGTAATTAATGCTCAACATTTTTATCAATATCTTTTTTATATCCGTTAGGACCTTTCCGTATCAGCACTTGACTAACAATAATTCAAATTATCAACCCAGCTTTCTGTTAAGATTATATATAACTCAGATATTTGGCCTATTCAAATCTTCCCACCACATTACTTTAGCAAAATGAAGCACAATTTTTCAAGTTGAAAATCTGAGCATTTTGTCCAAGGGTCAGACAAGGTTGTCAGCTTTTATTCCCTTCTGAATTATATCTTCTTTGTGTTTGTGCTCATGGAATTACCCAATGGATACTTGGAACTGATGGGGCTAAGGGATTCTAAAATTATAGTGTAGGCTACGCTAAAAACAACTCTTAGTGTTCTGAAAACTGCATGTGTCATCTGCATTCCTCATGCAAATGAGCACTGAAAAGTTCATGTAAAAATAGATCTGATAACATGTACTCAATATGCCCAAATTAGGTTTAAAATTTATATGACTTCTTATTTCTTAACTAAGGCTGAAAGGCTTCATGTTCTTCAATGAATAATGATGTACAGTTTGTTCTATATGCCCATAAACTAAATGTTTGTTTATTTTTAATTTAGCAGTTTTGGGTGTTTTTTTTATTTTTTATTTTGTTTTGTTTTGTTTTTTGCACAGTGATTATGAGCTTGGGCTCTGATTTTGGGCTAGCTGTGTGACCTTAGTTAGGTGATTAAAATCTTCTGTGACTCAGTTTCCTCTTTGTCAAATGGACATTAAAATATCACTTAATTCATGGTTGCTATTTTGAGGATTCAATAAAATAGCTTATGTAAAGTTTTGTAATATTTCCTGAGGTATGTTTCTAATAACTATGACATAAGGAATGGACCTATGCCTACATTGGGATAACTTTCTATTTCTGCATATGCATGTTGCATTAGTCTGCCAGGGCTGTCACAACATAATACAAGACAACAGAAATTTATATTTTCACAGTTCTGCAGCCGGAAAGTTCAGTACTGAAGTGTCAGCAGGCTTGGGTTCTTCTGAGCCCTTTCTCCTTGGCTTGCAGATGGTTGCCATCTTGCTATGTCCTCATTTGGTCTTTTCTCTGGGTGCAAGCATTCCTGGGCCTCTCCTGAGATTTTCTCTTCCTAAAGGGACACCTGTCTAATGCGCACTGGGCCCACCCTTAAGGCCTCATTTTAACTTAATCACCTCTTTAAAAACTCTATCTCCAAATGTTCTCACAATCTATGGTACTGGGAGTTAGAACTTCAACATACGGATTTTGAGGGGACACAATTCATCCCCTAACACATATGTACAAACTTGACAAAATTCTCCAGTGTTCTCCATTTTGTCAAACTCTTTCTAATCCCTATATTATTTTATTATTACAATAGTCTTGTGAAAGATTTATAATCTATTTATTTATGAGGATTCCAAGACTGAGATCAAGGCTACCTTACTTGAACTAAAAAGATGACAAGTTTGGAATCTAGGTTGTAAATCATGTCTTCTGTCTTTGTCAAAGGTCAGGTTTTTCCCACCACATCTTGGTTTATCCTAAATTGATCAATTGTCTATTGTTTGTCAGTTCACTTGCCAGATAAGTCTTTCAAACAACCATAGATTTTGTTGTTGTTGTTTTCTTTTTTAAAAATTTTGTTTGCTTTTTAATTGTCTCCACTGGCCAAACTATTTCATTAGTTTTTTATATAGGTGTAACCTTGTGGAATTTCGTTTTCCTTTTTATTGAAGCAATTGATCTTTTATCAATAATTATCAAAATAAGAATCAATGAAGCTTTCTTATAACACTTACCATTTCTTCACTAGACTCACTGGAGCCAGGATTGTGACATTTCTGCCTAGGTGACCATTTTAGATGATGGGGAAATAAAATTAAGGTTGTCAGGGATTCCTGGAAAATGAGAGTAACTCATACAAGTTTATTGAATGAAGCACAGATTTTTAGATTCCATTGCCCTATCTTTATCATTGCTATCTTCTATTTGTCTACACTTGTAAAGTAGGCTAATTTATAAAGAGAATCAATACTATAAGTTTGCTTTGGGGATAAAAACAGGGCTAATAAATTAGCCTATTCTTTTTTTTTTAAATGGATTGTGATGGCATCACTGATTTTCAAACCAGCATTGAATTCTGCAAATAAATGTCATCTCAATTGACTGATTTGTCAGGAGCTGATTTACATGCCAATCAGTGATCTGATCTAAAGTCTGTTCTTTCCGTTAACTGTCATTTTAAAAGTATTTGAAAGCAGTCTTTCTTTCACTCATTCTTTCCCCATAGGGAACAAAACAAACAAAAACAAACCAACTTTTAAAAATTGGGTGGAAATATATGTATAGTGAATCTAGGTTTTCATATTATATTTTGTTACATCATGTAGTTTGTAATTAGGTATATTTTATAAAATAGTAATAATAATTTTTTTGATGTTGAAATGTGATTATCCAAGGAAATGCAATAACATTTTGAACTTCATCAATGTGAGTTTCCAAAGTAAGCCAGAAAAAGGGCTTGTAAAGTACTATGTATGTACTATGTAAAGTATATACAGTGCTTCATCTCTCAAAAGTTCCTCATGATTAGATGTAAAGGGTAGTTAATTGAAATACTGATTATAAAATGATTTTCAGGGTACAGAAGTAGATTCAGTCATCTATTTAAGTCTACAAGTACTTTTGCAAAATACAGTAGCCATGGGTAAAAATATCCTCTGAAACCAGAGCAATCGTTTCCACTTTGAAAGATTAATGTGTTTGAGGGGGCAAATAATTACAAGTACTGCATGATTTCTATTTCCAGAAATTTACAGTAAAGTTATAACTAGCACACAAATTTCACAACACCAACCCCACATCATCATTACCATCATCATCATCCTCGTCTACTATTACTTATTGAGCAATAGGTATAGAATATTATATACTAGCCTTTTGTTATCTATGGCATTGAGATTTCTTAGATTGAATCCAACTTCTCATATCTGAATTAACAACAGAAATTAGTATGCTAATTATAAAAGTTTTCTCCAGGTTAAAAGACATAAAATGCTTCCATGTAGATATTCAAAATGTTCTGTATTCAATCAAAAGCATAGACTTTCCATCCGCATATATAAAGTGCTTCCATTTTTATTGTGTTTGATTTTCTCTTTGAACTAAAATTCTATTAATGATAATAATTAAAATAAAATTGGGCAAGTACTCTATGTGGGCTGCATCTCTGAATATAGTTATCTATATAGATAAAATCATTGTCCTTGGAATTAGGCAAAATTGGAAGATTGAATTCTCAAACTTTGCAAGTACTACACATTTGTGTTAAATTTCTAGAAATTTCTAAAATGTAAAGTGCATTTTTGAGGCAAAGTTCAAACTTTTATCAAGCAAGTATGAAGCACTTCTACATACATGTCCTTTATAAAAATATCTACATAAATTTTCAAATATCATTAAATCAAGTTAACTAGTGAGCCAGACGTTAAGCAAAAATAACACGGTTATAACTTCCTGAAAAAAGGGAAAGAGTGAGGAATGTACCCCCTCACTCTTAGTAGAAGATATATGTACTCAGGCAGGACCATTATGAACAGCTGTTAGTCACCATGCATAAATTGTCTGAGAATATCTGAAATAGTTGTTCATAATAATAGGAAATTCATGGTTATTTTACACCTTTAAAGAAGCTTTAGTTCCAGCCTATCAGAACTCATTCTTTCCTGGAGGAAGCTCAGAATTACATGGCTTCTCCATCTGCAGAGCATGTTGTGCTTCTCAATCATCTAGCTTCAGTAAGACTGGCACAATAAGATCGCTGTTTTCAGGCATTTTCTCAAGCCATGTTTGCTTTCAGGGGGACAGGGGCAAGGAGGGCAAGAGAAACAAAAGTGCACTGCGCAGTCACAGGATTAGAGTCCATTTTTCAGCCTACGTAAAACTGTTAGTGGAACCATGAACAAGAAACTTTCTTTGTTTTCACTTTCTTAACTAGCTTGACCTATTAGGAAAGAAAGTTCTCTGCATGTTCCTATCATAAAGACCTTCTTGCTATTTTTTATAGCTATAACTTCCTTCAGATCTTTGTGGAGGGAAATCTATTCAGTGAGTAGCATGGAATACTGTTTTTATTATAAAATATAAACATCAGTCAACCAAGAAGGACATTTTTTAGAGAAAAATTTTATTAACCTGCTTATAGTTTTTTTCTCATTTGAATGTTTTTGATGTCAAATGTTAGAAAGCAACAAATGATTCTTAAGAGATTTCACAATATTCCCAGCTGACTATCAGACATGAAAGATATTATATAAGAAAAAGGATTAAGTCATGTCAAAAATGTCTTTAAAAATAATGGTTTATTCTGAGTTTTGGAATTTTTTTTCTTGCAGTTTCTTCAATGAGCTTTCATATATTTATGATTAAAAGTAAAACTGATGAAAAGGATAATACAAAATCTATCATAAGCTACAAATAAACACTGATTATTCTTTCAACCAAACTTTTCAGAGGCAATAATTTTTTACTTCAGTAGTCACTGAAATTTTCTCTAGAAGACCAAATTCTTCTTTGGTTAATTGGACTTCATCAAGTGGAATGAGCAGGAGAAAACTGAAGATATATTTGCTATTTTTGACATGCCTATCACCAGGTCCACATGCTACTGAATCCGGGTATGTTGGAAATTGGATGGATATGACTAACTCACATTTTATAAGATTAATTGAATTTGAGTTGAAAAAAAAATGACCTTTGAAAACCAACTGCAAGTTTGACCAAAAAGGTTTCCTATCCATCAAAAATTATTCCCCAAACACATTTTATGAAATATGCTCAGCATCAACTCATTTGTCTTCGATGCAAGTTTTTGAACATATTAAATAAATCAAACTCAGGAATATTACAGAAGGGAAAATATAAAGAAATTTACAGTGAGTAAAAAGATAACAATGGCTAAAATTTATGTTTTAAGGCAAGAGTACACAATTCTTATTTAATAAATCACTGGAAAATTGTTATTTATCTAATAAGAGTAGTTCATCTTTTTGAGGATTGTGTCTGTATGATAGCCCCACCAGAAGTGGCAGAGGTGGAAGGGGTGGGGAGGGGAGAAAATGTTTTTTGATGGTGATTTGGTGATCATTAAAAAAACTCAAAACAATTTTATCAAAATCAGAATCTGCCCATATTAAGATAGCCAGTACCACTGTTTAATATTTCTCTGAAAACTGAAAACTTCAGGGAAAATGAGTTGACTAATGGCAAAAAGATTAACTAGCAAAACAGGATGTAAAGGGCAGTTCTTTGCCTTGGCAGGCTCCTTTCTGTGCTAATCCTATGCAGTTATAGTTATGGGTCTGGACACTCTTGAATCTAGACATTGGCCTTCAGTCCACACATATTGTATTCCTTCTTAGAGCTTGTAATTGCTTTTATTGTTTCACTGATTGGTGATTGATTGTCCCTTAATAGTTTTACATGGCTCAATTTTGACCTCTACCCTTGACCTCCAAACTAAACTATCTTTTCTGACGGTAAGAATTATATATTTTTTTCTCTCAAATTCTTCATTTTATAGTAGTTCAGGGTTGGGCATGAAGTGGGAGAAGCTCATAAATCTTGTCTGATTGACCGACTTTTGACATTAGTTTGACCAGTTGGCTTTGATTTCTTGTATTGCTCACATTTTCTTCCCTGTTTTCTCAACCCTTCCCCCACCCGCACCCCCGCCCTTCATTTTTTTCTGTTTCAGATTTAGATCTCCATGTTTCTAGCTTCACATTTATAACTCAGCTCTGCTCCTGAGCACTGCATTAGTTGGCTGTTTGACCCTAATGGAGTGGACCACTCAACACTTGGTTCCTGTGCCTCTATGTCTCAGTTGAGCAATTCCTAGTCCTCTGCCCAATTTCCTGTCCTACACAAGCTTTTGCATTTGCTCTCATCTTCTTAAAAACATATTTGTTAAGCTAATCAATGGAAGTAAATATTATAAAAAATGTAATAACTTAATAAATCAATGTTACAAAATCACAATTTGCACTTCACAGCCTACTCGAACTTAGGGAAATAAAGTGTTTTGATTTGACAAGGCCACTCACAAATAACTTTTCTGATCTTGGAAATTGTTCAGTTGCTGTAGTAAAGATGAAAAGAGCCCAAAATTTTAGAGAAAATTTATGTTTGCTGCTCAAGTTACTAAAATCATTCATATGTTAAATATTCTGTTCTAAACACATACCACTTAAGACTGTTTAAAAAAATCTGTATTAAACCAGCCATTCAATAAAAAAAACCCCAAAACTTTAATACATTCACTGAGAAAGCTGGACAAATTACCATGGTGCCCACCTAGATCACACATTTAAAGGAATAAGAGGTCAAGCTATTTCACAAACTTAAATCCCCCATCTCAAAATAGGATTAATGACACAACCAGTCACAACTGATCTGCCATGGAGTTCAACAAGTTGCATGTATCAGCTACTTAGTACAACCTGCCACACAGGCCTATTGTGCATTACAACCTACATAGACAAACCTACTACAGAGACTCCCAAGGAAGCAATTGTTTGATTCTATGAATATTATAATCTTCTTCAATGGAAAAGGGCTTCTTTTTCTTTTAACACCATCATTTGAATAACTGTTTATGATTGTCTATTCTGGATGCTATAGCAAAATAACATAGACCAGGTAGCTTATAAATAACAGATGTTTATTTCTAACAGTTCTAGAGGCTGGGAAGAACTAGATCAAGGTGATGGCAGATTCAGTGTCTGATATCTAGACAGATACCTTTTAAATGTAATCTCACATGGAGGAAGGGGTTGGGAACACTCCAGGGTCTCTTTTATAAGGGCATTATCCCATTAATAATAAGGGCTCTGACTCATTAACTAAACACTTCTCCAAGGCCCAACGTCCAAACACCATTTCATTGGGGATTATGTTTCAAATATGAATTTAGGGGAGATATAAATAACCAGTCCATAGCACTGTTCAATTTCTTTCATAGACTATTAAGTATTTGCCTAATACATACCAGGATCTACATTAGATGTTGTGGACATAAAAGAGAATAAGACACCGTTTCTGACCTCCATACTTCAAAGATTTGTAGGCATGACACATATGAAAAATATAATTTATTTTCAGGGTAACAAAGGTATTTCTCTGATGGAGTTTTTCAGTGTATAGATATATTCAGTGATAACAGCATTATTTTTAGTAATAGAAATAAATCCATAGTTGGCTCATAATTTGGCCATACCTGAAGAGGGATCTTTTCAGTGTTCCAAAAATGATCCTCTAAGATTTCCAATGTACTCTGACCATGTTTACAAAAGACTGATGTATAAAGGATTTACATATATTATATATATATATATATATATATATGTAATATATATGTATATTATATACATATATTATATATAATATATGTAAATTCTTTAATTTACAGTAATAAACACTATAGAAAGATTAGACATTTATATTCATTTTCCAAGAGTATCCTTTCTCTGTATGCAAGATGTATTAAAAGCCAAATTATTAGAATATTGCTTGGTGAGCACAGTAGCAGATCAAGATACTATTGCTGTTTGAGCCTCATCTGTGTATGTCTCTTTTGTCCATTTCCACAAAACCTGATGGACAAGATGCTGTGTAGTCCCAGCAGGATAAGCCTTGCATTGACCTCTATTGCTTGGCAAACACAATCCCAAACAGATTGAAACACATCCTGTGTCCATTGGCTCAGTATTCACTCACATCCAAGAAGCCACTGGAACTAAATTTAACCAAGAGTCACAGATTATATGTCAGCTAGTTTTCCTCCATTGCTCTTAGCTGAAACCTAGCTCTTCCTTGAGTATACCAGTTTTTCTGCATCTTTCAGTTTTGAACTCACTTTCCTGATATTCAGGAAATAAGATTGTGTCTTTTTTTTCCTCTCTATTGCAGCTCCATAATGATTATTTCATAGTTTAATAAAATGTTCTCCTCCATTAATATTTACACTCTTATGTTCTGTTATCTTTTGCATCTTCTTTTTCTTCTCTTCATCTCTTCTTTTTCTTGTCTTTATCTCTTGGTCAGCCCTCCTCATCCACTGACAGATTTTACAAGAGAGTGAATTACATTCCTTTCCATTTGAATTCCTTCCTGACTATTCCCACTCTGAATAAGTATCAACAATTCTATCAGTATGGAATTTTCATAGTCCAGTAGTTATTCTGACTCTTTTTTGTGACTGTGTGTATTTCTGTAGTGATTCATTAACAATATATTTTAGTTTAAATCTTTTAGGGAAATCTTATTTTCCTTATATCCAGGTTCCTAGAGTCACTCCTTAGTCTCCTACTGACTATAGGTATTAGTGCTGTCAGGAAGTGAATGTCAGGCTTTCTGGTGTGAGGAGTAATAAGAGAGTTAGCAAAGGTTTTATCAAAGCTTAGTTTTAAGGGATCAGTAGGTGTTCTCTGTGGTGGCCAGATGACAAAAACCTTCCAAGAGGAAGTCACATCAACAAAGATATAAAGTCATAAAAATAGCATGCTAGTGCATTTGTGTCAACTGATGGTCATTGGGGCCAATTCAATGCCAACAGGAATCGCCAATTTAGGGTGCAGTGCAGAAGGGAACTTCATTTAGTGCAGCGGTTCTCAACCTTCCTAATGCCACAACCCCTTAATACAGTTCCTCATGTTGTGGTGACCCCCAACCATAAAATTATTTTCGTTGCTACTCTATAACTGTAATTTTGCTACTGTTATGAATCATAATGTAAATATCTTTTTATTTTCTGATGGTCTTAGGTGACCCCTGTGAAAGGGTCGTTCGACCCCCAAATGGGTCGAGACCCACAGGTTGAGAACCGCTGATTTAGTGCATATAACTCAACTGTAATACAGCAGGGGCTGTGAGAACAGCTCAGTAATGTATAAGTTCAATTAAAAGACAGCATGGCTGTGAAACAGTATGGTTATGAGGTGGCCCTCAGGGGAGGCCCCTTTCGGGTTAGACAGCTCCTCTCTGCCCTGCTTTTTTCCACCTGCTGTTCTCCATTCTGGTCCAGCAAGACATCTTTAATGTTTTGTCTTAGGTGTTTCAGCTCCAGCTGGTGTTTTCACTATAGCCAGGGAAATACAGTCTTCAGTAGAAAGGGAAAAGTGCACTCTCTGAGCCAGAGGAGAGTTGACTATAGACAGAAACCCCAACTCTGGTTTCTGATTGGCCTGCCCTCTTGCAAATGAGGACTCCAAATCCTCACATTTTGATTGGTCCAATGGAACCGTTCTGATTGGACGGTGAAGATGCTGGTGGGGATATAGCTGTGAAGCTCTGATTGGATGGGGAAAGCTTCAGTCCTATTAGTTGAAATACAATTCCAGGAACTCCTTTCTCAGATGGCAGGAACACAATGCAAGAGGCAGGCAGTTTAGTGCAGTCTTCTCCCTGAATCATAGTTTGTTTTGCTTGAGAGGCCCCTGTGTAGAAACGGCTTAGGAGCCCTTCTTGGTAGGCATCTTCTTTCTCAGGATCCACAAATGAATGGTTAGAAATAAGACTGGGTATCTAGTCAGAGATTCCTGATTGCTGTTCTCATTCTTGGTTTCACCCACCCACCTACATATGTAGAATAAGCCTTTGATATGACCTTCATTAGTAAGCAATTTGCAAACTTCTTGCACTTAATCTGGGTTCTTAAACTTTGCTCTGTTCCATCCCTCTAGGTTATCCATCTTTTTTCCTGATACTCAGTCAGAAATACTGCCACACCTCAGGCAAATGTTGGGCCAGAACAAGGCAGTTGCCAGATAACGAGGGTCCTAGCATATGCAAACTTTGGTTTATTACTGGCCAACAGGAAATAATTGAAGTGACTGGAAGTAAAAGCATATTATTAAGGGAACTGGGCAGCTGGAGTGAATGAGTAAATAGATGGTGCTAAGATGAATATCACAAGACTGTATTGACAACATTTAAAATATAGTTGATTTTAACCCATGTCATTCTTATAATAAGTTAAATAATTCCTAATATAAAGCTATTGTGAAAGATAGGACCAGAGTAAAGATAAAACAGCTTGAATAGACTTTTGTCATTCAGACTACTGATAAGAGATAATACACCTTTTTCAGTTGAAAGGAAATTCTGCAAGAAGGTTTAGGCTTCTTCAGTTGATGTCATGACACATCATCTGTCTATTTTTTAATGTACTTGAATCCTATGTCCCATTAATCAGTCTGCACCAAACACAGGAGTTTTTTCTCTCAATTCCCAGCCCACTGTTTAGATCTTATCTTTGGTACCTGACCTGTTTCTTCACCATAAAACTACAGGGATTAACTCACTCATAACTTGAAAAATATAAAAATAATAACCCTCCCACCTTCTTCCACTCTGGCAACTTTCAGTTTGTTCTCTGTATCTCTGAGTTTGTTTCTGTTTTGTTTAGTGGGGGGGGGGGGGGTTGGGATGAGTGAAAAAGGTGAAGGGGACTAAAAATACAAACTTCCAGTTAAAGGGGTGTAATGTACAGAATAGTGAATATAATCAATAATACCATAATAACAATATATGATGACAGATGGTTACTAGAATTTTCACGGGGATCATTTTGTAAGGTATGTAAAATGTCTGATCACTATGTTACATATCTAAAGCTAATATAATATTGTATGTCAATTATAATTTAAAAATTAAAAATACATAAAAATTAAAAAATAAATGTTATGAAGAATAACTCTAGAAATAGTCTATTATGATAAAATAAATACAGTGCTATCATGAACAAAAAAACAAACAAAACACCCAACAGTGATCCATCTGTTGCTTTAACAAGAAGGATTTATGATTTTTGCTACTAGGAAATGTGATAGTTTGCTGAATCATAGATGGTCAGTCTGTTATCCAGGCCTTTCCAAGTAATCTCTTTTTGACACTGACAAATATTTCTCCTGGGCTCTGCCCAACCTTCCAGAAACCAGAGACACTAGTTTACTATTGAGAAGATCAATTGTCTTGCAGACACCAACCTTTTCCCCCCTGGTAACAGTTTTATAGTTTCTGTGAAATGAGGACCACAGCTCTAGTTGGTCCCTGGTCATCTGATCAAATGAGTATGTGATACAATACAATCAACTGAAGCCCAGTAATTAGAACAATAAAATAACAATGATTATATTTCACAAAAAAAAACAAAAAAAAAACCACTTCAGTATTTTTACAGTCTTCAATATATTGGAAAGATGGAAAACATTTAATAGATTGGACTTCATAACGTTTGTAGCTTCATCTAGCTCTCAAATTCTATGACATGAATTGTGCTTTAATAAACTTTACAAAGACTCATCAATGTGAAATACAGACTCATCTAGAAATAATGAATGTAAATAGTCGTATGATCCAGTTGCTCACAAACCTGTGGACCTCTAAGTGCTGGGGGAATTTGGAAATACTGCAATGAGCCTGAGAACTCTTTTTGTACATGTCCCCTAGGCAGCATCTACAGAAGAAGTAATATATCTCTGCTACTGTTTTACAGATCTATGAGGATGCTTTTTATTATTAATGAATTCATTTAAAAACTTTCAGAAATAAATCCTGTAGCTTTCCTATCTACAAACAGCACCAAAATTTGAGAAAGTAAAGGAAAACCTAGGATTATCTTAACAAAAAGCATAATAGAACGATATAGGAAACATATAATAAAAACTCTGAAACCTATGATAGAACAGAAGATTACTAAAGATGAAAACATGTATTTTGTTCTAGAGTAGGAAAATGCTGAAATTTGTCAATTTTCCATAAATTAATTTATTAGTACTGTGTAATCAACCATAATCAAATTCTTAAAGAATTTTTTAACATAAAAAATAAAACTCGAAAGGACATCTGTAGGAATACACATAAGGAAATAGATAGGAGGAAAATAACAGAAAAAGTGAAAATATGGGCCTTGTTTTGCATATTATAAAGTTTTATAAATTAAAAGCAGTGTGGATATAGGAATGGATCAATGGATTACATTAGACTCAAGTATAACAGAAATTTAGTGCCTTGTAAATGTCATATTTAAAATTAGTAAAGATAAATTGCATTATTCAATAAAAGGTGTTAAAAATAAGTATGGATTTTTTTTCACTTCTTACATAAAATAACTAATAGATTTAAATGTAAAATATGAAATTATATAGGTATCTGCATAAATCCTGGATAATTTCTAATCTTGGGTAGAGATGGCCTTTTAAACCACAAATTAAACAAAAAATGAAGATACGCTTAACATCTACATGTCCCCCAAACAAAGTGGAAATTCTGTAAGGCTATATTTGCAACATGTAGGTTAAAAGAATAATACCAAATATACACAAAAAATTATACAATATGGAAAATATGTTGACAATTTCTCTCAATAGTAATGAAAGAGTATGATCATTCTCGTTTGCTGTTGCTTGAACTATCCTCCATTTCCATGGACATGTATTGTTTGGCTAGGAACGCATTGGGATTACAGCAGCCTCTTATATTTCACTGAGGTGAGTATGGAAGGGTAGCTTCTTTATCTTTTCCCCTCACTACAGTTAAGAATAATAAAGTTCTTCAAATCCAACACCATGCTCTCGTGATCTTTCTTCCTATTTCTCTGTGTTGAGACACCCCTAATTGCTCTACTTGGTGTGGAATCAGGCCCCAAGTCTGACCTAAACATGAGAGGATATACTTGTGTAGAAATGTTGAGCTACCTCACTGTCAGGTTTTTAGTCTTCTGGGTCATTGTGACCCAATCTCTTGTAGTACAAGAACTGGAGAGCCAGTCAGCAATTAGAAGCGGATATCAACATCTATTGCTGATCAAGCAGCGGTTGAATGCAAGTGCAGGACAGAAGCCATATAAATCTCCTTGCTTAGTCAACTTGTGCCTGCCCACCTAAGCCTAAGGAGATTGATATGTGCTCTCTTGTCTTTTGACCTAGCAGAGAAGATATCATTTATCTGTAGGGGCTGCTTTAGAGAGTACACTTGATATTAGAAATCCAGAAAAAAACATTTCAAATTTTTGAAACATCTCAAAGATTTTAGGGCAGCCGAATAACAATTATAAGTATTCATATTTGACCATGGCCTGATTTATTGCCTGCCCTAGCACATAAAAATGGCATGGATGTTCTTTAATAAAATGGAGATCGGATATTATAACTGAATGCTTCATCCAATACAGCAAAAGAAGTCATTACCCTACTTTTCTGCCACCTATCCCCTGGAATATTTTCCTTGAATATGGGCTTATGTATCATAGCATCCAATGAAAACTAAAAAAGAAAACTGGTTAATAAATGATTGTATATATGCCAAACATCCCACCAGGCCCATTTTACTGAACTTCCCGAACCTTTCCTCACCAAAGAGATTAAACTGCTCACCTGTGTGTGTGTGTGTGTGTGTGTGTGTGTGCTAGTGTATCTTAAAGACACCAGATGGCTTTCTCTACTGGAGTGAGCTGGCATTATACTGTGCACACAAACGAATCTGACCACTGAAGAAAATATCTCATGGAAACACTTTCAAGTGCACTGTTTTGACTAACATAAAATGTTTACTTAAGTGAATCTGAAGAATTTAATTAGCTACAGAGTCATACTGATTTTGCACTGTTCCAAAGTCAATTCACAGCAGGCAAAAAGACCTCAGCTTAATGCAGAACAATTATTTTATTTATTCCCTTTTTATTTAACAAACACAAATAGCACTTAATATCAGCCAAGCGTTCTTCTAAGGATTTTACAAATATTAACTTATTTCATTTTCTATCAGCCTGTCTTAGTTAGCTTGGGCTGTTAAAACAAAATTACCATAGACTGGGTACCTTAAATAACAAACATTTATTTCTCACAGTTCTGGAGGCTGAGAAGTCCAAGACCAGGGTGTCAGCATGGTTAGGTTCTGGTGAGAACCCTCCTCCTGGAAGAGAGAGAAAGAAACCTGTCTCATCCTCTTTTTAAATATAACGGCATCAATCTCATTATAAGAGCTGTGTCCCCATGATCTAATCTAACTCTAATTACCTCCCAAGGCCCCACTTTTAAATATTATACATTGGGAATTAGAGTTTCAAGAAACGAATTTTGAGGGGACACAACATATAGTTCATAGCACGGCCTGTAAAGAAGACTCTATTAATATTATTGTATAGGCAAGTAAATTGTGGAACAGAGAGATCAAATTCCTTGTCCAAAGTAACACAGCTTCTAGTGGATTGAGCCAGCATTTAAATCTCAAGCAGCCTGACTCCAGTCTGAGCTTCACCTGTATCCTGTGTTGCAAGTTACCAAAAATGTATCCCAAAAATGTTATATAGAGCTCAGAAACTGGAATTTACTTTTGTAACATACAATGTCTGACAATTAAGTTTGTGAACTTGTTGCAATGATGTTGCTAACCTCTTTTGATATCAGAGGGATTATTCATTATGAATTTGTACCAGCTATACAAACAGTTAAACAAGTTTACTATTTGGAAGTACTGAAAAGGCTGCATGAAAAAGTTAGACGACCTGAACTTTTCGCCAACAATTCATGGCTCTTACATCATGACAATGCACCAGCTCACAAGGCACTGTCTGCGAGGGAGTTTTTAGCCAGTTAACAAATAACTATATTGGAACACTCTCTCTACTCACCTGAGTTGGCCCCCAATGACTTCTATCTTTATCTGAAGATAAAGGAAATATTGAAAGGAAGACATTTTGATGACATTCAAGACATCAAGGGTAATACGATGACAGCACTGATATGCATAGCTTCCCAAAGGGAGTACTTCGAAGGTGACCATAGTGATATTCAGCAATGAGGTATGTAGCATTTTTTCTAGGATGAGTTCACGAACTTAATTGTCAGACCTCATCTATTATTTGTAAGTTCCATTCATTTCTAAGGATACAGCATATAAAAACAATGATTATAAACATAAATTTTTATTAACCCATTATATTTTTATTATGCCATGCAAAATTATCTTTGCAAGCCTAATTTATTTCTAAGACATTGGCAACACGTGCTGTGAGTTTATTACCTGAATTGTAAATTATCCACTGCTAATGAGAGCATGGGTACTGGCTGGCTGCTGTTACCTAGAAATAAATCAAAAGGCAGTAATAGGCACAGACATTATGTGATAGTTGGTTTTATATATCAGATTAGGAGGTGTTTTCTGGATGAGATTAACATTTAAATTGGTGAGCTTTGAGTAAGCAGATTGCCATTCATAATATGGGTGGGCCTCATCTAATCAGTTAAAAGCCTGAATAGAAAAAGACTGCAGCTTCTCTGAGCAAAGGAAATTCTTTAGAAGACTGCCAGACTGCCTTTGGACTTCATCTGCACCATTTGCTTTTCTGTGTCTCCAGTCTGCTGTTCCGCACAGCAGGTTTTGGACTCACAACCCTCCATCATTATGTGAGCCAATTCCTTATAATACATAAATCTCTTTGTGTGTGTATGGTTTTTTTGTTTGTTTGTTTGTTTTGGGTGTTTTGTGTGTGTGTGTGTGTGTGTGTGTGTGTGTGTGTGTGTGTGTGTGTGTATACAGAGGGTGCCAAAAAATGTATACACATTTTAAGAGAAGAAAATTGTATTAAAATTGTAATACTCAACATATACCAATATCAAAAGTGAATACAAGTCTAGTTTGACTTCTGCCATTACAAGAGGTGCTCAAAATGGTTACCATCAGCGTCCAGACACTTCTGATTATGGTGAACTACTGCTTGATCGACATTGACCAAAGTGTCCACTTGTATACATTTTTTTGGCACCCCCGGTATACACACACACACACACACACACACACACACACACACACACACACTATACAATAGGCTATGTATCAGTTTCTTTTTTTTTTCTTTTTTTTTTAAAGATTTTTTTGGGGAATTTTGGGGAGGGGAACAATGTTGGGGAATTGGGGAAGGGGAACCGCCAAGTTGTTGTCCTTTAATCTTAGTTGGGGAGGGCACAGTGAGCTCAGCTCCAAGTCCAGTCACACCGCTCAGCTCCAGGTGCTGTGTTCAATTAGCTGAGGGTCAGTGTAGCCACCATCCCATGTGGGAGTCGAACCAGCAGCCTTGTTGTTAAGAGCACACGCTCTATTCACTGAGCCATCCCAGGCGGCAGCTCAGCTCAAGGTGCTGAGTTCAGTCTTAGTTGTGCGTGGGCATAGCCACGACCCCAGCAGTCCAGCCGGCAGCTTTGTTGTTAAGAGTGCACGCTCTATCCCCTGAGCCACCTGGGGTGGCAGCTCAGGTCAAGGTACCTGGTTCAGTCTTTAGTTGTGGGCGGGCATAGCCTACCATCTCAAACAGGCAACCTTGTTGTTAGGAACACGTGCTCTCACCAGCTGAGCCCTCCTGCCACCTGTTGGCAGCTCAGCTTGGGTGCAGTTCACTGGCCCATGCGGGAATCGAACCAGCAACCCTGTTGCTCAGAGCTCGCACTCTTGAGCAAGCTCTTAGCAAACTGAGCCACTCGGCCAGCCTTATCAGTTTCTTTAGAACTCTAACTAAAATACTTATTGAGATTTGGGTGGAAAAATAATCAAATACACCTAAAGAAGTTCTAACATAATATAAAAATAAATGTAATAATGATATTACTCTGTCTAAGCATGTCATCATTAATTGAAGGATTTGAGTGAATGGTTGTGAAGATCAACCGAAGAATAGTATTGGAGGTCCCAAATGGGAAGGGGAACACATGAAAATGATTTAAAAATTTGAAGCCAGTAGTGTATGAAGAACTATTGTTGATCAAATGGAGAATTGTGATTGTAAGGGGACCTGAGCTGCATTACAACTTGGGGGAGGGGATGTGATTCACATAGTAATTTAGGGAAATGCTTTTCCCTAAAGCTGTGGGATACAATAACGTCTGTAATGTTCAGGGCTGTATTTGTTGAATCACAATCTAAAAACAGAGTGTGCTGGAACTCACAGAGTGGACTAAAATATTAAAGCTGAAAAAATGCTGTAAAGGAAAAATTGGTAAAATCTGGTGCTTCGAATGTGGGAAGTAGAGGATTGAGGATTCAAAAAGATAATATTTAAATATGGGCCTGAAAAACATGGAAAATGGGGTTTGAACTCCAAAAAATTCAACAGGGTTTTGAGACTCCTCCACAATTTCCTGGAAGAACTGTAACTTATTTTTGGAATGAATGGAATGGTTTGTATGTGTTTGAGGCAGACCATAGTCCATTCTGCAATAATAAGTAGGTTGTCAGATTTATTATTGTATATAAGTGAGAAAATATTACTAGGAACTAATGCTTGGATTTCCCAACTTCTTTATGTTGACATTTCAAGTTCTAAACCAAATATTAATTTTATACTTTCCCAGCCCGATATCAATTTCCCTGTTTTATAGTTTTATTATAAAATAATGAACTGCTTTTTAAGTTTGGCTGATGGGATTCTGTACTGCTACATGAATCTGAGGATTTATTAGGTTTGATTTCTACAAGGGAAGTTTCAGTCTAAAAAGATATACAGTTGAAAATTGATGGGAATAATCATTAATAAATGCTCAGTCCTAAATTATTAATGAATCAATTATTTAAAATTAAATAAAGGTATATTTTGCCATAAGTTATTACACGAGGAATAAACAGAAGGAGGAATATATGTAGGATTTCTTCCAGAGTTTTATTCAAAAGACTCTAGTAATTTAGAGTATGCTTATTCACATGGCTTTCTGGTACTTCTAGAATATTCTGGCACTGATCGTGCTAAAAATAACAAAAAACCAAAAAACTATCCTGCTGTATATTACTGGAAGCAGTGAGCTAGCAAACACCCATTGTGGCATTGTCCAGGACCCAAGACAACCCTCTCCTATGTTTTTTGATCCTCTTAATCATTCTTTGTGCTTATGAAGATGAAGCTGACAAAGATTTAGCTCCAAGCTGGCTTCTTGATCCAGACAACTTCATACAGCATTGGTTTAATAGCATGTTCTCTGGCCCCCAACTACCTGTATTTATAGCCATGCCTGCTGTTTAGTAACTGTGTTAACTTGAGTAAGTTATTATATCATGCTATGTCTCAGTGTTCTTGTCTGTACATTGGGCCACATCACAGTGCCTACCTCATAGAATTTTTATGTGAATTAAATGAGTGCCTTAATTCAGGTCTTCTAGAAAGCAGAGCATGAGGGAAGATTTAAGAGGCTAACCCTTTATTTTGGTGGTTCTGTTACCCTAGGCAGAAAGAATAGGGAGAAAAGGGGAGGAAGGGAGGGAAACAGGAGACAAATGAGGGAGATGATGAGATCATCATCCTTAAGAAAAAGTGTAGCTATCAGACGGGCCAGAGCTAGATTTTGGTGGCCGAAGGCAGATCCAGGGCACCATCTTGTCCCTCAAGGTGAACTCTAGCTAATTATAATGGATTGTAATATTAGCATTGCAGTTGGGGAACATCTCCACTCCTTGTGCCACCATGACAGTTCCAACCAAGCCAAGTGAGGACAAAAATCCCTCTTTCTAATGGGAAGGACCCACCTAGGAACACCTATAACATCACCCCTAAGTCTTGAATATTTCGCACCTTATTTTTAGTGAACTAAATTCCCAACTCTCATTGTTCTTCAGAGCTGCTGCTCTTCTCCTGGCCTGCTCACTCTCATCTTTTTGAGAGTGTACTGTCTTTCTTTAATAAATCTGCTGATAGCTTGGCTTATTTGGCATGTCCTTGCATTCTTTCCTGTGGTATATACCAAGAACCTGTTTTTCAGCAACAGTTCCAACCAAGGGTGGAAATAGTGAGAGAAGAAAGGAAATTGCAGTAACAAAGGAGGTAAAATGATGTCAGGTGATGTTTGCCAGTCAGGGTATTATTTCACAGTAAGAGGCCTATAGACGAAGCACTCTCTTGGCAGGCATGTTTATTCTGGGAATTACCCAGAAGGGTTGCAATAAGGAACAGCCCCAGAAAAGAGAAGGGTGGGGGAAGTTATCTTTGTGAGTCCTTATCTGTTGTTTTCCATTGGTCGAAGTTCACCCAGATGAAAAGCTGGCTCTCATGCAATTCCAGGTTGTCATTCAGCCCTTGGTGTTTCCTCAAAAAACTCTGCAATAGAGGTTCATCTGAAAGTTGAAAGGAAACCCAGCACAAGTAGGGGAGAGGAGGCCAGGTGGATATCTGAGAAGGTTTCCAAGTGCTTAACACAATGAATTAATATTTGTAGAGCACTTAGAAGAGTACCTAATGATGGTAAATAATATGTGTGTTAGCTATTATTAATATTATTCTGAGAGAGACTGAGAAGAATATAAAATAAGAATGAGACTTCTTAGTCTCAATAAAGGGTTGTACTTAATAGTGATTCTAATGATCCTAATTGTCCCAAAGTTATTTTTGATGGAATGCAATGGGTTTAACAAATTAGAAACACAAAGAGGGGGTTGGAAATTGTCGATTCTTCCAAGTTTTCTCCCAACAAAGACACGGAGAGTGATTTCAGAATACGCTCAGCTCTAATTTGAATGACTGCCAAAGCACCCAGGGATGCTGACCACAGAGGAGAGTAAAATAATTCCGCCATGGTTTTGGAGTGGATGCTAGAACAATCAATGGGGAGCAGTATTTGAATTTATCTCTGGAAGTCTCTGCTTAGTAGTATCTCTTCTAGTATCTCCGCTTGTGAGTTGCTGGAATACATTACTGAAAAAAAAAATTGAGTCACAGAATTTGCCATGAAAGGAAAAATAGCTATAACTTTGGGGGAGCAAAGCATAGAAAGTTTCTGGCAGATGGAGTTCTTCCCAGAACCACTAGGATGGACCAGATTAGTGCCCTGGTGGTGAGGATTATCTGGTGAAAGCTCTGGATGTTTCAAGAAAAAAAAGCACAAATTAAAAGCATAAAATATATCTTTGTCCACCCATAGCACCTCTTTTTTTTCCCTATCCCCATCTTCACTTTAAGGTCTCAAGTTAAGAATTCCTCAAAGTTTTTATCAGGCTATTTATTGCAGTGAAGCAGCTTTAAGTTATCAGTATGTAATATATTGACGTTCTGTCAATATGCAATGCAGTTTCAAATTTACTATGTTAATCTTAGTCATCTAGATGATGGCATAACACAATTCCTTTTCTGTAATTTTAACTTTTTCAGAAAAAACTATGTTAAAAGGGATGCTGGTCTGTTTTATTTTAATTAATAGCACTAAAATGGAAAGAAACCAAATGTATCCGGCTTGACTGGATGCATGTTAAGTGGGGTTCCCTCCTTAAAGAAATTTTTGCATCGTCAGGGGATTAAACTGGCAGCTGTCAGGCTGTTTGCATGCAGACCACAGAATTTGCCCCTCCTTCTTCGTGTCTGACGGAGATTTATGCCAGATGCTCAAAAGAAAGGGCTGGATTTCAAAACCTTACGGTCAGCATAGGGGGAGAGTGGGTTACAGGAGAAAAAAATGTGCATTGTTTCAGCATTCTAACACACGCGAAAGCTTGGGAGAGCGCTTTGTTAGCATATACATGATCTAATATATAAGACATAGCTACTATCAAATTAAAGACTCAGAATACTTATTTGGTCAGGGTGGGTGGGTTTTCCTCTTGGTCACATTGTTTTCTTGACTTCAGGAAAATGTGGGATAATTTTGAGATGCCTGCCACAAAAACTCCAAATCTTTTATGATTGCTTCACTGAAACATAGATGAGATTGCCATGAAATAATCATTGCTCAAAGTGTAGGATCTATATTCTGAATGTGTAATTTTTATGTGTAGTTTTTTTTAAAAAATAACAGATGGATAATGTAATGAAAAACTGCTGTGAAGAATTTTTTCCTTGTTAGTCTTTAAAAAGTGGTGCTAACTCATCATACTTTTTGTCACTTAGCAATGAATAGTAAGTGAATAATGGGTTTACATTTTAATGTCTCAAATCTATGATTTAACTATTCATATCTAGATTAATTCAAAATAAGTTGACCCTAAAAAAATCTTATTAACATTTTTCATCTTGTAATCATACTCTTAGGAACATTTTATTAACTTTACCTAGTCTATAATCTATTTTTGTTAAAATTATAAAACATTTTCTTTATTCTGCCAGACGCTAGGGGTAAACATATTTATTTTTAAAATATAAAACCTTACTCTTGACATAATTAAACTTGAGATTACATTGCCAAAATTAGAGTTTGGCATGCGTGCCAGCTCGAACCAGCCATTTGATTCTGTCAATTATCTGAGAATGTACATGATTCTCTGCTTCCCCACTAACAAATGTGTCTTCAGATTCCACTTTATGATTTCTATCAGTGTGGTAAGCCCCAACTAAGCGATATATTGTAGATAAATTCCAACACAGCAAAGGTTTAAAAATATATACCTCCAAATAACACATTTTAAATATTGCAGAAATATATTACTGAATTTTCAGAGAATGTTAATAGCAGTATTAAAAAATAACATTTACTCTGCTGAAGGGTTTCAAAACTGCCATTTTGCATTAAAGTAGAGGGCTGTAGAATTGCTACTTTTAGATTGAATCTCTTTGAATATACTTATTCACACACATTCACTTTTGATTAAGATGAAAAAAGGCCACAAGGATATTTCCTGTAAAAGTCAATATTAAATATTGATAAGGAGATTAACTCAAGTCCCTCCTCTCTAATCTCCTTGAAAGTCATATATATATATATATATATATATATATATATATATATATATATATATACAGATATCTATATCTATATCTATCTACTCCACAGAAAAATAAAACACATGCTTTTTAAATTTCCTGTTAGAAAAGAATCCTAGAGCAAGTGTATTCCCAGTGTGCAAGGCACTGGATTTAGAGGTTTAGATTATCTCCAACCAAAATCGATCTATCCATTTTTCTCTCTGTCTAACCTTTTATTTGTATGTGATAGTCTCTCTCTCTCTCTCTCTCTCTCTCTCTCTCTCTCTCTCTCTCTCTCTCTCTTTCTCTCTCTCTCTCTGTCTCTATCAATCATCTATCTATCTACATAATCTCATACTCTTATTTGAAAATAATCAAGCTGTAGTAGACATTAAATTTCTCCCTGAAGATTTTAGGTTTTCCTTTTTCTGTACACAGAAGAAACTTGCCTCTTGCCCCTTGAATTTAGGCATGCCACATGGATTGCTCTGACCAACAAAATGTGAGCAGAAGCATTTAAGAGCTGAGTGCAGTTTACCTTAGTCCTCCTCCAGACAGTGAGGCTGGGTCCCTGAATAAAGATGACATGAGAAGCTCCCTTTCCCTGTTTGTGATGGACGTATAGGATTAACAGAAAATAAACCTTTCTTGTTTAAACTCCTAAGATTTGTTACCACAGCTGACTGTAGGCTTTCTTTGTAATCTCACTCTCTTTATCTATATCTCTATTTCTCTCTTTCTCTCTCTCTCTGGTTTTCTCTTTCTCATGTTTTTCCACCCACGTGTTTAGAGAGCATAAAACAGTGTAGTAAATCTTCTTTTCTCAATTAATGGTGTAAGATGGAAACAGGAGACCATGACTAATTGAATTCCAGGTAGAGACAACAGCAGTTTTCTTTTCTTCCTACAAAAATCTCTTCCCCACTCCCCACAAATACTACCTACCCCTTGTAACTCTCTCCTCTCTACAGTGTGATCAGCACTCCATCCATCAGTGCCCACTTCCCAATCCTCTTTAATTAAGCTAAAAAGTGGAGCCCGAGCATGAGAAGCAGATCAACGGAGAAGCACAAAGAGAATGAGTCAGAGAAAACTTGGTATAGAAAAAGCCTGTGAAAATCTGAAATGCCTTTAGTCAGCTTTTTAGTCTGATATCAGTTCTATTACTAAATAATGAGATGAATCAATAAATTATTTCTAATTTGTCACCATCTATCAAAATCCATGGTCCAGTCTATATCTTAAGATTAAAGTTACTAGATTGCATTTCTAATTTATAATGTGTTTCAGGCCATACCTACAATCAGAATCTCTCAGAGGCAGTCAGGGCGATTTTGGGAGTTGGGGTTGGGGTGATGACTGTTTAGCTGAAAATATATTTTGACATTGTTCCCATTATAGTATCAGTAATGAGAAAGTCAGCGGCAAACATGGACTTCAAATGCAAAAAAAATGCTGGAAGGATTATGCAATATCTTAATGTTTTCTCAAGAGTTATTTTTGTTATTTTGTAATCCCAAGTGGCTGTAGAAACCTTAGATGAACTTAAGAGTTAAAATGGGTGCTACAACACAAAGGTGTCCATGAATTTCACTATAGGAACGCTTTTGTTAGGTCATATAATGATAATTGGGGAAATGTTCCAAAGGCAGAGAAAAGACTGTTCTAGTTCTCTATTCTGAGAGCTCTTCTCCCCACCCTGTCTGTACTCTTGTCATGCTTTTATTTTCTATTTCTTGCTCTTCATGTCCAGATGCACTAACTGATATAACCAATTTTAATTAGTTGGTTCTGAAAATGTCTTTGAAGAGAAATTTATATTATTTTCTGTGTTGTAGCAAATTGCAGTTATTTAGGACCAGCTGCTGCCTGCCTCAGCTGCACTGAGAGTGTCAAGGTATTCTATCCATTTGAATCCAAGGTCAAGGACCATAGGTCAGAGAGTTCCTGCCATCTGGGTTTCACTTGTTTTCCTTTCTTTCAGCTTACATTTCACCTTTACTGTTTCTCCATTTTTTTTTCCTTGAAAGAGTGAAGATACACTGTATTTCCAATTTCAATTGGCTAAAATAACTTTCATTTTAATTGAAACATTTAATTATGAGTTGTGTATTTACTGTAGGTTTTTCCCCCACTTTATTTATTTTCATGGAATTATTTTCCTCATGGATAAAATGTTTGTGTGCGTGTGTGTGTGTGTGTGTGTGTGTGTGTGTGTGTGTGTGTGTGAGTGTGCACATGATGACATTTGACTGTTGAATTGTATAAGGTTTTGAAACGTCTCTTCACGTTAACTACTTTGAATGATGTGAAGGCTGCAGAATTGCTTGCAACTAAGGGGAATTTAATTTTTTAAAAAGGTATGTGTAACCTTTTAAAAACAGTTTACTTAAATAGTTTTAAATATAAGAAAAATAAAGGCATTAGGACATTTTTTATCGGATTCCCAGAAAACAAACTCTGAGGAGGTGTTGAGCTTGCAGAATGCTTATAGGGAAGCACCCCTAGACCAATCCCCGTGGAAAGGCCTGAAGGAACGGGATTGGGCAGGAAAGGAAGTACAGCTGCAGAGCAGGCCTAACCAACACATCTCAGCTGACCTCACAGGTTGTTTTGGAGCTTGAATGTCTTTCAGAATTGCCCTCAGTTGGGTCACAATAGCCAGACCTTTAAATTCCTATGTCTTCCAGTCATGGGCAATGTCATTGCCTAGGAGTAGGAACGTGACCTTAGGGAAAGGTGACCTTGAGCAGTAATGCTTTGCTCCTGAGGTGATCTCTGAAGACCATCATAAAGACTGGCTGTGGACATACTTCCAGCAGCTGGGTAGCAAGCCCTTCACTGAAGAACTAGCTGGATGCTACATCACTGGGTAAGTGTGTATGTGTTTCATATAGTATATATGTGTAAATGTATGTTTATCTTTCTGAGTGGATGTGACTAAAGATGTCCTAATAAACGCTGTTAAAAAATTTCATAAAATTTAATTATGACTTTAATGTCTAATCAGTGACACTTTTATATTCTATAATATATTGGCAGATTACTCTATTAATTTCCTATTTTGTTCTTTATACAATTTCAAAAATAATAACCAAAATTTGTGAGATGAAAAATGTCAGAAGGAGAAAAAAATTAGAAAAATATTTTAAATGGGAAAGATAAACTACAGCCTAACCCGGGTTATGCACAAATAATTTCACCTAAGATTTACTTTATTAAGGTAAAATGGTCTTGTTTAATGGCTAAATATTAGCCGACATTGTCATTGGCTGGAAAATATAAACTGAAAGGCATAAAACTATTAAAAACTGATAAAATAATACAAATTCTGATACAATGGCAAATACAGGTGTTATTGCTCCATATTCATTATTTTTGGCAGATAATGTAAGAGGAGATGAGGTGAGAAAGAACTAAAATGGAATTTTATACTCATTTAAACTTTAGAGCCAAAAGAATATTTAGAAGGAATAGCTTAGTCCGAAGGATTGAGTAATTGTAGGTGGAAATAGGAACAGAACATCGGGGTGCGTTTTAAAGTGTTTTATTCTGAATCATCCTTCTCTAACTCTAAGTTCTTCAGGTGATTTTCTTCTCCTCTAAGGGAGGGGAAGACTCAACAGAACTAATAGCCAAAGGAAAGGTAGTGGAGAAGGAAGAGAAAAAGATTAGGGAATAAGAGTATGGGGGAAACAGACATGTGAAATGAGAGAAGAACAGAAGGACCTATCAACAAAAATTAAAAAGAGAGAGAGACTATATATATATATATAAAGTTATAGTTGATATTCATTATTATTCAGCTTCAGCTTCAGGTGTACACAGCAGTTGTCAGACATCTACACCTGAAACTAATTTAAAAAAAAAGAGAGAAAGGGAGAGAAAAAGTAGCAAAGGAGAAAACAAGAGAAGATATCAGAGAATGATCATGAGACTTTATAACATCTTCAAGGCAATTCTATGCAGATGCAAACCCTTCCACCAAAAGCAGCCTGGCAACTGGTCAACTCTTCCATTTGTCCTTTGCATTATTTTTATGGATGGCTTTTCCATTGGTAAAAAAGTAAAGTATCTAGGGGTATGCTCTGGTTAAAAGAAATGTTGAAACAGGTGTCACTAGGTTGTAAAGTTTTTCTGGTCTTTTAGCATAACACAAATCTCTGCCTCTAATTTCAATTCAGAAGTAAACTACAAGTGTGAAAGTGGAAATGTCTATAGCTTAACAATGTTATATGAGAACTTTAACTGTTGACTATAAACCTAAGTAAAATAAGCACCCTGAGGGATTCATATGTCAGGCTTGGCGTTTTCCTAAGAAAGAGTTAAGTTAACAATTACTGGAGAAAATACCTGGGATGAAGTCAAGCTACTTGACTTACTGGCTGCATGGATCTTGATCCAAATATTTAATTTCTTAACCATTGGTTTCCTCATCAATTTAATTGGCATAATCATCTTCAGTTCAAGTGGTTATTTTGAGATTAAATCAGATAATGCTTTTAAAGGATTTAATGTAATGCCTGGCACATGGTTTTGTCAACCAATTTTATCAATTAAAATGATTACATTAGATATTTTAAAATAGATTTTAAAATTTAACATTTGAGGAGTTGATTAATTTTAGCTACTGTACTGGCACTATTGTTTATTCATTCTTGATACTGGTCAGTAAAATGCTGCCCTCAGGTTACATGCCAAATTGTCACTGTGCTAACAATTCTAAAGGTGCTTTAAATATCTGACATTTGGGAGTACTGTAATGTCTAAAAGTAGACGTTACAACGTCACACAAAAGGGTAAAATCTGTGGATAATTGCACCCTTGGTGACTTTGATTTTGTAAGGGAAGGCTCTCTGGAAATGGATGCAGAGAGCTCCATGTCCATTGCACATTTTAGTTCTGTGAAAATATAGACACAGTGGATGGTGGAGTCTTCCAGGGATGTTGTAGCCCAAATAGAGAAAGGGAACCTAGGCCTAGAGGTCAGACATAGTTCAAAAAGCCCTTGGAATATGACTTGTTGATTTTTAAAAGTGATAGTCCATGCTTCGACATAATATATATTATAGTTACAAGGGCATGTAAGAATTTCAAATTTCACTCAAAAAGTTGCTTTTTCTCCATAATGGGGAAAAGCATTTACTTGAGTTGCCTTGGCTTACTTGTAAGGTAACACATGTTAACTTACTTGTAATTTTAAATTACCAGATGCATAGAAACTGCATTTTCTATTTTAAAAATATTTTAAGGGCAACTGTTGAAAGAACGCCTTTAATGTTTGCTGGTATAACTTTTAAAGAAAAATACTCCTGTTGCAATTCTACCCTTTCCAAGGTGTGAACCCACTCATGTCCATTACACTGATTAAAAGTTGGGATCATCAAATGAAATAGTTGTGATAATATCATTTAAATTCTGTTTCTCTATGAAATCACACCTTTTCCCTCTTGTTTAATTAAATCTCTAGTATCACTCCCTGATGTTCCACCCTGAAATGCCTGATACATTTTAGGTGCCATTCTAGGAACTAAGAGGTATTAAAAAATAAAATGAATAAAAATTTCTGATACCTCCTTTCAAGGAACTTATATAGTCCTATATAGGATGAGTTTATTTTGACATTAGGCACCTATTTTTTTATTGTAGTAAAATGTACATAACATAAAATTTATCATTTTAACCATTTTTAAGTGTACAGTTCTGTGGCATTAAGTACATTCACATTGTTGTGCTATTATCCCCACCATCCATCTCCAGAACTTTTTCCATCTTCTCAAACTGAAACTCTACCCATTAAACACTAGCCCCCCATTCTCCCCTCCCTTCACCTCTGGCAACCACCATTCTACTTTCTGCCTCTGTGAATTTGACTACTCTAGGAATATCCTTTTGTGATGGGTTTATTTCACTTATACTATCTTCAAGGTTTAACCATGTTACAGCATGTGCCCAAATTTCCTTCCTTTTTAAGGCCGAATAATAGTATTATACTGTATGTATGACATTAAGTGCCTTTCACATTCTCATGATTGCCAATGACTTCCTTTTTAAAAAGTCTATGTTTTAAGGTTTATGCCCTTAAGTCTTTTATTTAAAGAAATAAGCCTTTTATTATAGAATAGTTTTAGAAATACAAAAAAATTGCAGAGTGCAGTTTCTATATGCCTCACATTTTTTCCTATTGTTAACTTCTTACATTTGTATGGTTCATTTGTTACAATTAATGAACCAATATTAACACGTTATTATTGGCTAAAGTCTATATTTTATTTAGGTTTCCTTAATGTTTACCTAAATTCTTTTTTCTGGGATACCACATTACATTTAGTTGTCATGTCTCCTTAGGCTCTTTTAGATTGTGATTCTTTCTCAGACTTTCCTTATTATTAAAGATCTTGGCAGTTTGGGGGAGTATGATTAGGTATTTTGGATTTATCTAATGTTTCTTTCATGGACTGGAGTTATGGATTTTTTGGGGGAAACTACAGAAGTAAAGTGTCAGTCTCATCATGCCATATATCAAAGGTATAGACTATCAACATATCTTATCATTGATGATATTATCCCTAATCACCTGGTGAGGGGGTGCTTGCCAGGTATTTCCAACGTAAACCCCCTGGTGAGTGTTTGCCAGGTTTCTCCACTATGAAACAACTTTTCCCCTCTTTCCATAGGGTACTCCTTGGGAGCAAGTCTGTAAGTGTAATCAACATTTACACTTGAGGGAGGCTTATCTACATAATTTACATGTAATTCTGTACAAGAGATTTATCAATTCTTTCACTTTGATTTACTTTTTTTGCAACCATGTATTTATATCAGTATGGAGGAAGCCATTTTAGGGAAGGAAATTACATCCTTTAGCGTTTACTATGCCCCAGGACCTGTTAGTACTCATTCATGTAATCTTAGTCATAAACCTATTGGAACATACTTATATTATTTTCCTCACATTATTGAGATCCACTTCAGTAACTTCAGTTGTACAAGACACATAATATACATCTAACTATTTTGGCTATGTAATTGAGATTTTAACTTATTCTATGACTAAGAAATGGATGGGATTTTGGAATTCATTCTTTTGTTTTCAGTAACTCCTATGCTAAAACCTTTACATTTGAGTCTCATGGAATCCTTGAAAACAGCCTAATAAGGTAGAGTGCATTGCGACTGTGGACCTAAGAAGCTTTGCTAACCAGCTCAGCTGATAAGTGGGTGCATGGTAAGAGCACAGGTCTGTCTGATTCCAGCCTCTGCCCTTTATACCCAGAGTTTACAGTGGACTCTGTGCTGTATGAATCTATGTTATTTACAGGTTGTTTAAGCACTGCATTTATAGAGAAGAAGTTAAAACTATAGATCTGGGTCACTTGGCTAACTGAGAGCCTTTGGAAAACTGCCTACCCACGTAAAAGTTTTGATTCTGTATCTATAAATTGGGGTGGAGGGAGCAGTGGTAATAATAATAATAATAGTTATTATAAGGATTAAATAATTGATAATTAATGAAAGTTCTTTGCATGGTACCTGGTACAGAGGAGGTACAGACTTTGTGTTAGTTGTCATTATGGTGCTTTTTACTTTCATATTTGTTTATGTGAGATAGTCTTATATTTTAGGTTGGGTTTCCTAGAAGACAAGTCTGAGACAGATTCATCTGCAAGTGATTAGGGCTTAAGGCAGGCAGGATAGGAAAGAAAAGGTGAGTAAAGTTATGATCAGGTGAAGCTGAGCCTCGGCCTGATGTCATGGAGAGTTCTGGTGTGAAAATTGCTCTGCGAAGATTGTTCCACTGAATGGTTGTGGAGCTGAACTTTTGCACGTCGTACTGGTCAATCACTGGCTATAGGTGTGCAGGGGAGGGTGGGGAGTGTATAATCTCAGGCACAATCAGAAAGTCCGTGGACCATCCTCTGAAGCAGGTTGTCTCAGGTGCAAGGTATCACCATCCTAGTGCAAAACCAGTAAGAGGCATACAAGGGGACCTGGGTAGGACACCATAAGGGGCCAATGCAGTTATCTTCTTCCCAACTACACAGTGAACTCCCCATCAACAAGACATTTAATAGAATTACAGGTACTTTTACAACTGTGCAGATAGGAGCGATGAGTTTGCAAAATAAAAAAAGTGGGCATTGTATGCCTGCTGAAAACCTTTCCCTTTAACAAAATAACCCAGTTTTGTGGTTATTGCATTATTTTTTTTCATGATTGTTTTGTTCACATTAATCAGTGGCTTCGTTTTCTTCCTGGAAACTAAAATATTTATCAAGAACTATTCATAGAAACATACGGATGCAACTACTATTTCCAAAAAAAAAATCACAAATGTTATATAGCTGTGGTTCTCTAGCTCTTGGTACATTAAAAGGTCCCCGCTTTGTTTAGTACCTTTCCTTTGTCCCCAGCCAGAAATCCTCTGACTCGTCTGGTGTAGGGTTAGGCCTCCATTTTAATTTGCTTTCAAAGCTCCCCAGCCAAGATTGAGAACAACCAGATTGCAGTAAAAATTAGCCAGTTGGAAAATTTCAAATTGCCTAACTCCCACAAAATGCAAGGAAAAAAAAAATCTGCCTCATCTTGAAATTGTTGCATTGGAAATGGCAAAAAGGTGCATAATGACAGTTTTTAAAATAATGGTAAGAAAAATAGACGTTGTTTCAGTATGCAACAAAGTGCTCATTCAAGATGATCCTGAAAACGCGGCCATTCCATCACCTTTCCTACTTCTTCCAAAATGGGAGTTCCGGGGCCTGAAAAAATATTAGTGAAGCCATTTTGAGTAAACTGACACATTAATTTAGGTATTCTGATAATATAGATGAAATTTTAGACCAGGTATATATGTAAGCACAACCAAAGTAAAATTTTAGTGTGCAGTATATATAAAAAATTAAGCACTCATAACTAATTACAAATGCCTGAGACTCAAGCTGGTATTATTTAGTTGGTATAGTTAAAGCAGCTCTAACATAATTCTAGTCAGATGGAAAGGCAGTAAAATGCATGTCATAATATTTTCCTTTCTGTGGAATTAACATTAAAAGTTTCAATAGCATATTTAAAAAATGAAAGCAAGTGAAACAGTTTTAATTACTCTATTGGCTATTAAAGGAACGGCAATGTTTTAATTAGTTTCTAAATAATTTGTAATTTTTCTCCAATGTATTCATCTGTCAACAATATCTCATATAATAACTACACTTATAAGAAATAAAATTCATAGTTATCAAAGATGAAAAATCACATGTTACATGCCCTATAATTATTTTTTAAAAACATATTGGGCTCTGGCTTTTTTAGGGAATAAGAACATTGGCGATTGATAATACTAGAAAAGAAAAGAAAAAGTTTAAATATAGAAACCCCAAAAATATATGGCCCTCAATTTCTAAAAAATTCAAATCTGATTGTCACTATAATTTGATGAAGATTCCATTTCAAAATGCCAGTTTTGTTTTTTCTGGCCACAAAAGAAAAGAAAGAAAAAGAAAAGAGAAGAAAAAGAAAGCTACCACTAGGTTTCTGCTGACTTTTCTAAGTTTGCCAGATAAATGTCTCAATTGAAAGCTGTAACTGTGATTTATTGGGCTTGAAATATGAAGCATATCTTTCATGTTGGAATTTTAAATATCTTATTAAGCAACGGTAAGGCCTATTCAGTACTTAATCAAAACAAACCACAAAACAAGTATGTGTGGTACTTCACCCTCTCTGAGGAACCACCCGCTAATGGAAATGTAGGAAGGAAATATTCTCACCTTCTCAAATTGCCTTATTTGTCTTTCCAGCAGTGTTTCCAAAACTACTGTCTCTCCAGATTTGCACACCTAGCAAACAATTCAGATTCACATAAATATATATGTTTAGAATAGCAACTTTTAGTGCATAGATGTATATCATAAACTATATCTGACAAAGTAGCCTGCAATTGTCCTCAATAAAATGAAGAGAGTGGGTTTCAATTATTTTTGGGGGGGAGAGGGGGGATGCCAAAATGCAGGTAGCATATGTTAATTCGATTTTCACTGTTTCAAAATGCATTTTTTCAAATCTTATAAAAGGGAAAATGTTTGCATGCTTCTGCAAAAATCCTTAATGTATATTTTAGATGTTTGGAAAACACTGCTTCTTGTATTTTTTAAATGAAACCTAGTCACTTAAAAATATATATTTCACTTCTAATTTTTCTTTTTTGATTTTCTTTTCCCTCTGATGACAATGGTATTAAGCAATGTGAGGGGAAATACATAAATGATGGTGTTCAGACTTTGTAATCTGTTGGAAGAAAATGGGCAACTAAGGAAACATGATAGAAACCTCATTATAATATTAGCAAATATAATAAAGTAAGAACTTTGCAACATAGTGAAATATGGATGGCACTGAATAAAAATGGATGTTCTATTCAAAAAAGCCATGAGCAACCTTGGAATGATAAGTACAGAATTACACTCACCTTTATGTGAATTAAAGAGTTTAACTATGACTGGCTATTTAATTGGTCTGGTTGTAACACCACTGTTACCTCCCTCAGGAAGTACAGAATTGAATAAATGAAAATTCAGAGTTTTTATTAAATTTTAATTGTATTTTATTAAGGCACTGAAAAAAAGACATTTTTGTGGTTTTATTATTATCATGGTAATTTGCCAAGAGAAGGACTTCAATGGTTTAAATACTAATTATTCAAAGATAGATTAATCTCTACAGAAAGAAAAATGGTTGCTCAGAGAGTTGGACATGCTGAGGAATAAAAGATAACATTAGCTACAACAACCCATGCTGATCCTTTAGAAAGGAAATCAGTTGGATTAAGAAAAATATGCATTTCATGAAAAGCTAAAGGAATAAATAAAACCATAACAAAAGACAAATGCATATTCATTCATTCATTCATTTCATAAATGTTTTATTAATTGCCTGCTTTGTGTACCAGTAACTTTTAATCACCAGCTATACAAAGTCAAATTATACATGGTCCTGCCCTTGAGGACTTAGTGGGAGGTGGAGAGATGATAATCAACAATAATAGGATAGTGCTGTAAAGTCTTGGTGTTCTGTAGAATCCCAGTCAGAGGTACATGTGGGAGTGGAGGTGGAAAAGGGAGGTATTTCCAGAAACTGTTTATTTACACTAAATTTTGAGGAAATAGGAGACAATATAAAGGGGGCATGGGCAGTCCAGGAGCAATCTAGTAAAGGAGAGAAATAGCAGGAACTGGAGGAGGGAAGGGCTAGATAACAGAAGGTCCTATTTGCCAGGATAAGGAGTTTGAAATTTACCCTAAAATTCATGAAGAGCCACTGGGAGTTTTTGTTTTTGCTTTTGTTTCCCTTTAAATTGAGGTAAAATTTACATTTAGTGAAGTATATTCGCTGGAGACTTCTTAGTAAATCAAGGATATAGTGAGATTTGCATTTTAGAAAGATGACTTTGGCAGCAGTATGGAGAAAAAAACAATTTACCACCTGTCTTTACAGCAGTCATCTTCAATATACCAGGTGTCTCAGAGACAGTTGTTGCTCACCAGATATCTATGTGCTCTCATACTTGTCCCACCCCCTTTCAGCTAGGCAAGGCCATGTGACTAGTTCTGGCTTAGGAGCTGGGCCAAAGGATAAGAAAGCTTGATAATGGCTCCTTCAATTTTCCTTCTCCCCTTTGATGCAAATTAGAATCCTGTGCTCTGTATGGTACAGCCTGTCAGCCTGATTCCCTGAATGACTGTGTGGATCAGGGATCACTTAACCCCCCACCTCCACCCTCCACCCACTTAACTTGGTGAGTTACAACGTTTGTTGAAAAAAATTTGTTCTTTGTTATTTTGTATGTTTGTTTGTTTTAAGATTTTTATTGGGGAATTGGGGAGGAGAACAGTGTTGGGGAATTGGGGAAGGGGAACATTGTGTTTTTCCAGGACCTATCAGCTCTAAGTCAAGTTGTTGTCCTTCAATCTTAGTTGTGGAGGGTGCAAGCTCAGCTCTAAGTCCAGTCCCCGTTTTCAATCTAGTTGCGGGGTGGGTCACAACCCATCATCCCATGCAGGTATTGAACCGGCAACCTTGCTGCTAAGAGCATGCACCCTCACCAGCTCAGGCACAGCTCAGCTCAGGTGCAGCTCACTGGCCCATGTGGGAATCGAACCAGTGACCCTGTTGCTCAGAGCTCATGCTCTTAACCAACTAAGCCATTCGGCCAGTCCCCGAAAAACCTTTGTTCTTGAAACATAGTTTAACCTAACATGACAATACATTTTGGTCACTTCCTTTATTCTTTGAAAAGTTCACTTTCCTGTCACTTTCCAACATTAGGTGCGTCACAATTCTTGGCAACTTTAATACCTATGCTGATGGCACTTCCAATATTCCAGATATTCTGTTACTTGTCATTTGCTGCTTGCCAAAATAATTTTGTTCTGTAACTCAACCTAAGCCATTCCCTTCCATGATTGTACACTAGTTTTTTATGATCACCGAAAAATTCCATTTGGAGCATCTTTCTCATTCTTCTGTCCTTTTAGCCAACTCGATATGATATCCCAACTCATACTAATCTTCAACTTCTTTGGGACTTACAACCTATTGATTCAAATTTTTACCATCCCTCACCCCCCTCATGTCTCTACTTTCTTATCTCTCTAGATCTTAAGGCCATAATTATAATTACTTCCTTGAAAATTTCATTAACTCATTTATTGCTTTCTGGTTCTTAATGCTCCCCTGGAAAATCTTCAAGTCTAGCTGAATTCAATTCTATCATCTCTGCTTCTGAACCTTTGGAAATGAATGTAACTGAAAAAAACAAAACAAACAGACACACAAAAACAAAAACTAACAGAAAAAAACAGCCTAACATGCTGACTGCTCTCACTTTACATTCATGACATCTAAATATGTTTCCCTTGTGCATTAATCCTCCTACAACTTTTAATTAGTACTTTAAATCTCATACTTTGTTCTTAAACCTTTACCATCACATCACTGAACTCACTTATAAATGATTACCTTGTTTCCTATTTTTCTGGGAAAATTGATTCACAATCAGAAAAGACCTTCCTCAAGCTATAACTGCATGTACCACTTACATGGCGCCATACTCTCTGCTTTCTGTCGGTAACTGTGAGTAAGCCATCTGCAATCCTTCTTCTGCTACCTTCTCCACTTTTGCACTTGATTTCAACCCTTCTTACCTATTCATGAATATGGTTCCAGGAATTCTCCCAGTTCTCTGGAATAATCAAATTTTCCCTCTCTATTGAGTCATGCTTGCCAACATGCAAAGATATCAACTTTCAATACTTTTATTTGATCCTACATATCCTTTCTGTTATTACCCCACCTCTGCTCTCTTTGACAGAAAATTTCCTCAAAAGTCTATCTATACAATTTCTATCTAATTGTCCTCTTCCCATTCTTTCTTAATACAGTTTAATTAGCTTTTCACTATCACTCTGCTGAAACCCTTCTTGTCAATGTCTTCAGTAATATTCATGTTGTTTAACACAACACAATTCTAACGTCTCAGATTTCCTGACCACTTTCAATTCTCATTTTTTTTCCATAGCCTGGATTGATTTTCTCTACTCCAGACTTCAAAAATCAAATTGTCCTCTAGTTTGTTTGTTTTTGTTTTTTGCTTTTTTTCTTTGACACACCACATACACAATTTTGCTTCTCGCCATCTCTGCCATCACCTCTTGCAGGATTATTGAGTTTCCTAACATCTCTCCCTAATTCAGTGCTTGTCCCTTTGGTTTAGTCTTAAAATTGAAAACAGAATAGTCAGAACTCTCTAGTGGATTTCTATCTTTTTCAGAGTAAAGTCCTTAAAATGATCTCTAAAGTCTGGTTTCCAACATCTCTCTGATTTTATCCTTTTTATCCTCTTTATTCCCTCTGCTGTAGCAGTGCTGGTCTCCTGCTGACGCTATAACATGCCAGGAAAGCTCCCCCTTCGGGGCTTTCATAGGTGCTACTCCCTGTCTTGAATATCATTCCCCAATTTATCTGCAGATCTAGTTCCTGCTCTGCCTTTGGAGATCTGCTCAAACATTTCTTTCTAACTGAGGTCATCCCAAACCACCCTAAATAAACATTTTTATTCTCTTGGCAATCTTGTGAGTTAGATATTATTATTCCATATTAAAGTTAAAGAAAAAAGCTTAACAAGATATCATCCCATATTAAAAAGGAAGAAAGCAAAGGCTCACAAAGAACAATGACTATCTACAGAGTTACTTTGTACCAAGCATTCTATCCTCTTTACATATATGAACTCATTTAATCATCATAAGAAATTTATTATCCACAGATATCAAATAAAAATGTCCCGAATAACACAGTCACTGAGCTGCTATGGCATAGATAGCTATGGCAGCCTCTTTAAACCAATACCCTTTCCTTTGTGCTCTACGAGCTCCTGGTATTATCACACAGTCATGAAAAAAATCACACTATTGGTCACAAACAGATGCTTAGGAATAGGTTATACATGTTTTCCCAGTTAAATAGCCCCTTCTTCAATTCATATTCATTTGAGTATAATTACTTTTAAACAGTAAAATATTGAAACCCAGTGTAATTTCTAATGACATCTCCATATGGGCTGTTTTGCTGTACTTTAGTCTATATTGTAAATGTTTATCACAATTTTGGTCTCCCCAACAGTGTGTTTCTTATGTCAATATAGAGTAATTTTAGAAATAATCAAGACATGGCTTCCAGAAAATACTTAGTATCTCAGAATTTTAAAAATTTCCATCTGAAGATATCTTTTGAAATATTATCTGTGCATCCAGTTTACTACTACAACATCAATGATGCCTAAAAATGATAGTTGGAATTTTACAAAACTATAAAATACTTAAAGCCAAATAAATGCACAGATAAAGGATTGGTGAATCTTTCTAACCTGATTATAGTAATGGTTATATAACATGTAATTTTTATAAATAGGTAACAGGTATAAGTATATATATGTGTGTATATATGTGTGTATATGTATATATACACACACACACAAAATTTGTCTCAAATTTGCAATAATTTTAAACATCATTTGGCTGCTCAAATTACATTTTGTTTGTAAATTATCTATTAAAAGTTTCTCATGCTGCTGCCGATCACTTATAAAAATATAATTTTGCATCATACACAGGAAGTTGAGTTCATTATACTGCTCATTAGAGTGTGCAAACCTCATCTCTTGTTCTATTTTTCCTTCACGCCTCATCTCTACTTTTTTCTCATCATGCAGTTGAAACACATTCTATTGTGTGTGATATGTCTTTAAATTTCCATGTAATCTTATAAAATATATAGAATTATTTGTATATGTTTTAATTCTCATACATAGTGTTAGTTTATAAATCTTGTTGTTTTTCATCTTTTTTTTACTCAACACTGCATTTAAGAGCTGTCTATTTTTCATATGTATATCTAGTTGTTTCTGTAATAAATGGCACATAATATTTCACAATTGTGTGAGAATTTCGCTGAGATATACATCCAGAACTGTGATCCCTGGGTCAAAGGGCATACTGTTATTTAATGTTACTAAGTATTGCCAGTTATTTCCAGAATGCCTGGGTCAATCTATACTCTAAACAGTAATTCTCGTCTCCCACTTTTTCAATCTCCTTTTATCACCCCCCCCCCTTTTTTTTTTTGCCTGGCCATCTCTACTTTTCCACATTTATAGCTCATATATGTTACTGTATTTAGCATTTAATAACAAGATGATATAGATTTGTTTTAGATCACAAGGTCTCTTTTATAATATGAGTAATACAGGCTAAATGTAATTTGTGAGATAAATTTATACTTGTATCTGTGGCTCTTAATTTATTTTCATTGTCTTATGGTTATTTGTGCATGTGTGTTAGGTTTCATAATTGTGAGCTTTTTATAGACATGAGCTATGCCTTAGATATTCCAATGGTTATCCACACACTCATTTATTTATTGAAAAAATTATTAAGCCCTTCTCTCATGCCTGTAGTTTTCTATATACTAATAACACAGAAATGAGTAAAACACAGTTCCTATCCTAAGCAGCTCAAGCAAAGAGTAGAGAAAAGCATAGAAATAAATTACAGAAATGCAAATTGGGAACTGCTGTCTTAGAGGTATATGTACATAATAGGGCACGTCTTTTATATTTTGTTTATGTTTCTCTGACCTTGGGGTGTGAGAAAGTAGAGCAAGTTACAAGTTTTTATTTTTCTTTGCTTCCTCTTTATCTAGCTAGCTTTGTTATTGCAGAACAAGTACTAGGGTAAGAAAACAAGCAGAGCAGCCTCTTAAATGTGAGTCACAATTGAACTCTAGAATGTTTTCTCTGAATATAAACCTAAATATTTGCTCTGTAACCAAGTTAAAAGACTTGGAAAAATAATAACTAAATATTTATTTATTTATTTATTTATTTATTTATTTATTTATATACTTCTTATAATAGATCTTGATTGTTAGTAAGCCAATGCAAAGTAAAATTCTACTCTTGATATAACAAGTCTGGTGGAGATGAATCTTTGTGAATTACATCTTGCTTCTGATAGGAGAGTTGGTCAGGAAACGGCACCGTCATAGTAAATGACTATTTGTAAAGAGGGTAGCTTAAATCTTAACTTCTTAACTTTTAAAATTTCTTGAAATTAATTCATTTGAAACAGGCTAAGTAGAATCAAGGCATGTTTTAAAAATGGCCTCTATCTGTTGGTCAGCCATATCCTATCGAAGGTGAAGAACCCAGCAGAAGGAAACAAAGAAGGATAGCAATAGATATCACTACTTTCTCCAACAGACTTAACAAAGAGGCCTTTTTCTCCTTTTTTCTTGTTTTCATTTTGATTGGCACATGTAGGTAGGATAAGGTAACTAGGAATGAACTATTGTAAGTTCTAGAACGGTAAGAAACAATGGACTCAAAGATAGAGAAGAAAAACATTGTTAGAGATCTGTCTTGGAATGTTTCTTAGAGGAAGAAATATTCGAGGGGAATAATAAAAGGTGACTCACTGGGTGAGTTCGTCAGGTACATGAGGGAGAGAAAAACATTTCTGATAGAAAGACTAATATCTGCAGTAGCATGAAACAGCATACTTTGTTTGGGAAGTTAGACATAGTTCATCGATGTAGGAACGTAGACAGAGTTCAAGTGCCAGGGAGGCAGAGATGATGAAAAAAATATATAGCTTATTTCAGAGCAATGGGAATCCTCTGAAATTCTTTTTCCTTTCTTCCTTCCTTTCTTTCTCTCTTCTTTCTTTCTTTCTTTCTTTCTTTCTTTCTTTCTTTCTTTCTTTCTTTCTTTCTTTCTTTCTTTCTTTCTTTCATGAGGAAACTGGTATGTATATAGTATAGAAAATTCAGAAAAACAGAAAAGTAAATAAGATTAAAAATATTTACTCATTATCCATTATCCTGAGATAACTGCCATTAACATTCCTTTTTGTATCAACAGTCCCATCCATCTATCTATACTTTTAGTGCATTACTATTTATCTTACTATTTAATTTACTATAGTTTAGTTTATATTTTTTGTTTACTAAATTAAGATTGCATAGTTTTTGCAATTAGTGTTTTTGTTAATATATGAGGTATGATAAGAAATACAGTGAATGCTTAAATTAAAAAAATACTACAGTAAAAGACACATTGCCATTAATCCCCCTCAAAATACTCCCCCTTCATTTCAAACACAATTATACCATCGTTCTGGAACTTTCTGAAGCAGTTCTGGAAGTCCTCTTTCATGGGTGTCTTCAGCCTCCATCATGACAATGCTTTGTGTCACACATAGCTTCAGGTATGGCAATTTATGTAAAAAAAAAAGTATTACAGTGTGTCCTCATCCACCTTATTCACCAGGTCTGGCACCGTGCAACCTGTGGCTCTTCCCCAAAGTCAAAATGATCATGAAAGGTAAATGTTTTAAATCAATTCAGGACATTGAGGCAGCCATGATAAAGCAACTAAAGACACTCACAAAAGAGGACTTCCAGAACTGGGAAAGTGGCAAGAACGTGAAATAAGTGTGTTTGAAGAGAGGGAGGTATTTTGAGGGCAAATGGCAATGTGTCTTTTACTGTAATAAAATGTCAAGATTGCTAAGCTCCTCCCTGTTGCTAAATGCAATGTTAAATTCTTAGTCACCTTCATCTTTGACCTATAAGAATCATTTGGTATGGTTGATCAATTCCTCCTTTTTTTTTCTTTTTTTTAGTTATTACAATATTATTGACTATATTCCTTATGCCATACCCTACATCCTTATAACTACTTTGTAACAACCAATCTGTACTTCTTAATCCCTTCCCCTTTTTTTTCACCTACATTCCAAACCCCCTCCCATCTGGCAAACATCAAAATGTTTTCTGTATCTATGAATTTGATTCTCTTTTGTTCGTTTATTTTATTCTTTAGATTCCATATATAAGCAAAATCACATTGCATTAGTCTTTCTCTGTCTGACATACTCCATTCAGCACAATACCCTCGAGGTCCATCCATGCCACCACAGATGGCAAGAACCCATTCCCTTCCATGGCCAAGCAATAGTCCATTGTATATATGTACCATCACCTCTTTATTTATTCACCTATTGACAGACACCCAGGCTGCCTCCACATCTTGGCCATTATAAACAATGCTGCAATGAACCTATGGATGCACATGTCCCCTTGAAGTAGCATTTGGGTTTCTTCAGATAAATAACCAGAGAGGGATTACTGGGTCCTTCTTTGTCTCTTGTTACAGCCTTTGTTTAAAAGTCTATTTTGTTTGGTATAAGTACTGCTATCCAAGCTGTTTTTAGTTTTTTCCCATTTTCATGAAATACCTTATTCCATCCCTTTACTTTCCACCTGGGTGTATCTTTCAATCTGAAGCGATTGTAAGGGTTCAATAGGCAGCATATGTAAGGGTTTTGTTTTCTTATTCATTCAGCCCTCCTATGTCTTTTGATTGGAACATTTACATTGAAAGTAATTGTTGATATATGTGTATCTATTGCCATTTTATTATTCATAATTTTGATTTTTTTTTCTTTTTCTGTCTCAAAGAAGTCTTTAAGAAGTCCCTTTAACATTCCTTGTAATACTGGTTTGGTGATGATGAACTCCTTTAGATTTTTCTTGTCTGCAAAGTTCTTTATCTGTCTTTGATTGTAAATGATAGCTTTGCTGGGTAGAGTAATCTTGGTTGTATGACCTGGCTTTTCATCACTTTGAATATTTTGTGCCAATACCTTCTGGCCTGCAAAATTTTTGTTGAGAAATCAGCTGACAATCTTATGGGAGCTCCTTTATAAGTTACTAGTTATCTTTCTCTTGCTGCTTTTAGGATTCCCTCTTTGTCTTTAACCTTTGCCATTTAAATTATAATGTGCCTTTGTGTGGGCCTGTTTGGCCTTGTTTAGGACTCTCTGCACTTCTTGGCCTTGTATGTCTATTCACCAGATTAGGAAAGATTTTAGTCATTTTTCTTCAAATAGGTTTTCAATCCCTTCTTCCTCTCTTCTCCGTTGGTACCCCTATGATGTGAATGTTGATATGCTTGATGTTGATCCAGAGGTCTCTTAAACTATTCTCATTTGGAGGGGGGAGTTCCTTTCTTTTTTTTGCTGTTTTCATCGTGTTTTTATGCTCCCTTATTTTCCAAATCACTAATTAGATCCTCTGTTTCATCTAATTTGCTAGCCATTTTTTTCTAGTGCATTCTTCATTTCAGTTATTGTATTCTTCACTTCTGACTGGTTCTTTTTTGTTTCTATATCCTTTTTTATGCTTGCTATCTCTTTGTTGAGGTTCTCACTAAGTTCTTAGAGCATCCTTACAACCACTGTTTTGAACTCTTTATCTAGTAGGTTGCTTGCCTTAATTTCATTTAGTTCATTTTCTAGAGTTTTCTCCTGTTCTTTCATTTGGGATGCATTTATTTGTTTCCTCATTTTGACTGACTCTCTGTGTTTGTTTCTAGGTAGGGCTGTTATGTCTCCCAGTCTTGCCAGGTGGCCTTATATAGTAGGAGTTCAGTGCGGCCCAAGGCAAAATCTCCCTGGTCACCAGCTCTAGGTGCTCCAGGAGTGTCCCTTGTTTGGTTTGTGTCTGCCTTTCTGTTAACAGTTGAACCTTGATTGCTAATGGCATATCATTGTGTGGGATCGGTCCTCAAGCTGATTGGCTGTAAGGTTTGGCCATGTCCACAGCTTACAGGCTATTATGCAGGGGGCTAAATCCCCACTGAGTGGGATTCTCCCCAGTGAGCTCTGGTATCTCTTGAGACCACCTTTTGTGTGTGCCACTTGTGGGGCCAAATATGTGGTGCTCTGCTGTAGTCTGAAGCCAACCTCCAAGTAGGTTGGTTCTAGGATCTCTCGGGTGCAGACCAAGGCCACTCACTGCTTGTGACCAGTCAGGGACTGCCTGGTAGGAGCTACAAAGTGATCCACGGTTGTTCACTGCCTTTGTTAGGCTAGAAGCACATGGGAGAAGCCACACTGTGAATGGAGGATGGCTGCCACTGTACCAGGCCTAGGGTAGCTCCATAAATAGCTAGGATACCCCAAGTCCTGCTGCCACCTGCCTACTTGCTTAAGGTTTAGCCACTAATAAAAACTTGTACAGTATGCAAGTTTGGTGAGGCAGGGTCTCAGAGACTCACTAGAATGGGAAGAGTGTGTTCACCAGGTTAGTGTAGCTTCCAGTTTGGTGCTAGTGCTGAGCCTGGAGCTACTCAGCAAAAGTCTCAGAGTGCACCAAGGCAAGTTGCCACACTCCTGGGGCCCATGGACTCTGATGTTTTACAAAAAAGAGTGCCATCTGGACTCAGCTGGCTGCTCACCAATAAGGTGCCTCCAGCATTGAAGGAGTTGGGTAGGTTGAGGTCCCAGTGATTCAACAGGGTGAATCAGTGGAGCTCACCAGACCAATTCAGATTCAAATTTGGCTATTTGTGGAAGGGCTCAACATGGAAAAGATGGTGCCCACCTATAAGTTTCATGGTAGAAGGACACCACACAGGAAAAATATTGACTGTCCTCCAGTCTTCACCCAAAAGCGACATATCTCAGTCTATCCTCCCCGCCCCCCCCAAGTCTTTGTTGCCCCCTGAGTCCCTCTGCTGGAGCCCAGGGTGAGTGCCTGCAAATGAGTCTGTTTGCTGGCCTTTTAAGAGGATGTCTGGATTTCCCACAGCCTTCTGTCCCACCTGGATGGTTGGAATCCCCACTATTTTTCACAGTCAGATGTATTGGGTGCTCCTCTTCCCAGCACCAGTACCCTGGGTTGGGGAATCTTGTTGGGGCTGGGACCCTTTGCTCTGCCAGGGTGGGGGACCTCTGTGCCTGAGATATCCCTCATGATTCTCAACCACCACACAGGTTTGGGGCCAGTCCATTCATATCTCCATAATCCTACCTGTCCTGACATGGGTTCTACTTTATATCCTTAGTTATAAAATTTCTGTTCAGCCAGACTTCAGATGGTTCTCCAAGTTGATTGTTCTATAACTTAGTTGTAATTTTATTGTGTTCATGGAAGGAAGCAGGCATAGTGCTTATCTACTGCACCATCTTAGATCTCTCAGTGCTTTCAGTTCCCATTACTAGTCCTTCAAACACTGTTATCACTTACCTACTGGACACCCAATCTTGTGATTTTTTTTTTCTTCTCCTTCATTGCATATGCGTTTAAATTGTCTTTGCTGGTCCACATCTCTAGGCTTCTGAGCTTTGTGTCAATGCAAGAACATCCAAACCTGTACAGAATTTGTATGAAACTGTATTTGAGCCAAACAGAGGATACACCTGGAAGTAGACTGAGAAAAAATGCTTCATCAGAATGACATTTTCCAGCTTCTTTTATGTATTTGGGGCTAAGGAGGGAATATAAGGAAGATTACATGAGGGTGGCAGAAAGTAAGGTGGGGATTGGATTACAGGGTAATTAACAAGTTATGTGCTCTCTTGAGAGTGGTTTTTCTTGAAGGGTCTGAAAAGAGGCATTTCAATGGTGTGTTACCCTTGATGTATAGAAACAACAGACAGGGTTTGCTTAAAGTATAAGGCATAAATAAACCTTTCACTGAAGAAGTTATATGCCTGGAGTGTGACTACCCACCATTATTTGCCCAGTCAGGAATTTGTGATCAGGTCACCTTTTGAGGTTACATTCTGTAGAACCCCTTTTTCATCCACAATTGGAATTCGCCAGTGTTCAGTCATTGAATATTATACTGAGGGTGCCAAAAAAATGTATACACATTTTAAGAAAGGGGAAAAAACCTATTAAAATTCCGCAGATGGCAACCATCTTGAGTATCTCTTGTAATTGCAGAAATCAAACATGACTTGTATTCATCTTTTGTTATGGGTGCATATTGAGTATTACAATTTTAATACAGTTTTCCTTTTTTAAATGAGTATATATTTTTTGGTACCGTGTGTATGTGTGTGTGTGTGTGTGTGTGTGTGTGTGTGTGTGTGTGTGTGTGTGTGTTCTCTAGGCAATTTAATTTAGTCTTTGAACATTATATATCAATAATATAGTTTATATAACATATACATCTCCCAATGTATTTTTCTAGCCCAGCCTTTTTTTCCCAAGCACCAGCCTCTAATCTTCCAATATTGTATCTCTAATCTTCCAATAGCATTTCTAATGTAACATGTCCCAAATAAATTCCCTCACACACACACACATATATATGTATATATTATATATATATATATACATATATATATATATATATATATATATATATATATAATATATATCAATGTTTATCTATATCTATATCTGTATCTGGCGCTGTAATATATATATATATATATATATATATATATATATATATATATATAATATCTATATCTATGTTTATCTATATTTATATCTGTATCTGGGCTCTGTAATGTGTGTGTGTGTGTGTGTGTGTGTGTGTGTGTGTGTGTGTGTATACTCTGTACTAACCCTCCAGTTTATTTATCATTCATTGATGGTTTAAAAACACACATTAGATCATTTCATTCCTCTGCTCAGATGTCTCTAAAGATTTTCCATGTCTTTCGGAGTAAAGCTCAAAGTTTATAGAATGTTCTACAAATCCTTACATATCCTTACCTTACCTCCTTCCTATTGCTGACCTTATTCTCTACTCTTCTCATTTTTGCCTTTGTTATTTCAGCTCTAGCCCCACTCTTCTGGAAATAATCAGATATACTCTTGCCTCAGGAGCTGTTATATGCTCTTCCCTCTGCTTAATATGCCTTCTACCTAATACCTACATGACTCAGTCTCTTATGTAATTCTGTTTGTTTTTGTTTTTGTTTTTGTTTTTTTAATGTTACTTTTTCAGGGAAGGTAAGGTTTTTCAGGCTTTCCTATTTAAAATCACTGTTTCCTTTTATGCTGTATTTTAGTTATTACTATCAACGAATCATACAACTTATTAATTTGTTAACAATTCCTTATACTGCAATGTAAGCTCAATGAGGGCTGGAATGTTTTCCTTTTTGTTTTTTTACCATATCCCCAGTAATACAACACTCCCATGTCATTATATTTTTGCTGAGGACACAGACAACTGAATAAAATATTTATATAATTTTGGCATTTAAAATATAATACAAAAATAGTTTCTGACATGTAACTCTATAATTGCATCCATCTTATGCTTTACCTATATATATTAATGGGTTTTCTCTGAAATGAACAATTTTGGATTCTTTATTCAAGTCACAAATCTGTGCTTACAGTGCTGAAATCATAAAATTTTACAGCTGGTACAGCATTAGAGATGTTTCTTGATTTATTTAGACAAAAAGCATAAGATTCTGATTTTCTATAGATTATTATACTTATATAATAAGATGATACTCCAATCATGTTGGATTTTTTTGCAGTATTTCTTATGTCAATTACATATTTTGTTCCAAGTCATGTGGGATTGAGATGTGAAAAAAAAGAGAAGGGAAAACTCAAAATTGCTAAAAATTTCAAGATACTTAAAATTATTATATTGAAAGTGATGGGGTTCAGAACACACTACTCCAAAACATGACAACTTGGCATATTAATTTTTTTTAATATTTTCTGATTTTTTTTTAAATTTGGGAAGTGTGTTTTTCCAGGACCCATCAGCTCCAAGTCAAGTAGTTATTTCAATCTAGTTGTGGAGGGTGCAACTCAGTGGCCCATGTGGGGATCGAACCGGCAACCTTGGTGTTATAAGCACGGCACTCTAACCAACTGAGCTAACAGGCGACCCCTCATATTGAATTTTTTGAGCTGAAGGAATTTAAGAAATGTCAGGTGCAGGAAGGACTCTCTGATCTTCCCCTTCACCCTTAAAGTAGGGCATAAGCCCCTAATGTGAGAGGTGTGCTCTCTATATCCAGAGGAAAGGAGCATCCTTATCTCTGAAGATAAAAAGATGCCAAGAGAAATCTGAAGGAACCGGCACTGCTGTTTTCCCCAGTTTACTACCCTTCGCTCATATCTTTTTGTCTCATATTTTTTCATGACTTTTCAGTCTTCATCAGCCCTAGGCTTAGCCATTTCTTTAGGTCTTCATGTCCTTATGAAGGCTCTTCTATTAACTTCTATTAAATAGGTTTGTATGCTTTTCTTAAACTAATCTGTCTTTTAACAGTCTAATTTACAGGGCCCTAACCAAAAACTTAAAAGGGTAGTAGAAAAAAGAATTTTTTTTATTAAACATTTTAATAAAAAGTATTAAAACATTTTTTTTATTAAATTTTTTTATTAAATTTTTTTTATTAAACATTTTAATAAAAAGTATTAAAACATTTTTTTTATTCTAAGGCACAATACCATGTTTTAGATAATATTGTTGTAAAATAACAAAAGAAAACATTTTGTTTTATATATATAATATATATGAATATATAACATAAATATCTATTTAATTAAATAGATAAATATATGTGTGTGTATGTATATATAGATAGATATATATTGATATATATAGATATATATGAATATATACAGAGGGAGCCAAAAAGCTGTATATACATTTTAAGAAAGGAAAAAGCTGTATTAAAATTATATTTATGGTAACCACCTTGAGTATCTCTTGTAATTACAGAAATCAACTGTGACTTGTATTCATCTTCTGTTATTGGTATATATTGAATATTACAATTTTAATAGTTTTTTTCCCATCTTAAAATGTCTATACTTTTTTTGGCACTCTGTGTGTGTGTGTGTGTGTGTGTGTGTGTGTGTGTGTGTGTGTGTGTATCCAACCTCATATACATATATATCGGGTCAGACAAGTTTGCGAACTCATTATAGAAAAAGTCCTACATACCTCATTGCTGGTATCACTATAGTTACCTTCGAAGCACTCCCCTTGGGGAGCTATGCACCAATGCCAGCACCTAGTCCACCCTTCAAAGCAATTTTGGAACTCTTTTTCTGGAATGGCCTCAGAGCTATCATCAGATTATCCTCGATGTCCTGAATGTCATCAAAATGTCTTCCTTTCAATATTTCCTTTATGTTCAGGTGAAGAAAGAAGTCATTGGGAGCCAGATCAGGTGAGTAAGGAGGGTGTTCCAATATAGTTATTTGTTTACTAGCTAAAAACTCCCTTACAGACAGTGCCATATGAGCTGTTGCATTGTCATGATGCAAGAGCCTTGAATTGTTGGCAAAAAGTTCAGGTGGTCTAACGTTTTCATGCAGCCTTTACAGCACTTCCAATTAGTAAAGCTGGCTAACTGTCCAGATGGTACAAGTTCATATGAATAATCCCTCTGATATCAAAAAAGGTTAGCAACATCATTGCAGCAAGTTTACAAACTTAATTTTCAGGCCTATGGGTAGTTCATTTGAAAGAAAAAAAAGTAGTTGTTTTAATTTTGAGACTTTTGAGGTTTTTTTCGCTGACTTATATTTCAAGGTTTCATATTCACTTAGTATATATTTCTCTATATCAAGACATACTGATTTTTCCCTTCCCACACCTTCAGGCTGTACATAAGTCATTTTTTATTTTTAAGGTAGGGAGTTCAATTGTGTTTTAATCTTTTGTTTTAGTCCTGATTGTGAATTACAGGCTCTGGATCAAAGGGCTTAAAATCTCATCATCCCAAAGCCAGTAAGTGACAGAAATGCTTTTCAATAGCTCTATAGAAACCATTTACATTGAGTAAATTATACACCACAGTAACACATTTTTCAGAAAGATTTAGACAACATAATGGGTATGGGGATTCCATCACTTTGGTTTCTTCATTCAGGGAAGTTTTGTAATATAATTTCTGTACTGATGTTTTACATAAGATTTTAGTATATTATCAGATTTGAAGTGAAACATCAATTATAGTCAAGCAACAAATTATGAAATTCTAAGTCATAGCAATTATGCATCTAACAAGTAAAGACAAACAAAATATTGCTATTTGAAAATGCAAAACCATAGATGAATCTGTCAGCTTACTGCCAGAGAATATATTTTTTTAATGAAAGTATAGTTAACATACCATATTATATGAGTTTCAGGTGTATAATATATTTATTCAACATTTATATTCCTTACAAAGTGATCACTGTGATAAATCTAGTAACCATCTGTCATTGTACAAAGTTAGTATGATGCTGTTGACTATGTTCCCTATGTTGTACATTACATCACTGCGACATATTTATTTTATAACTGGGAGTTGGTACCTCTTATTCCCCTTCACCATTTTCACCTATCTCCCCATGGTCCCTTCTGGTAAACATCAGTTTTTTCTCTGTACCTATGAATCTATTTCTGTTTTATTTGTTGGTTTGTTTTTCAGATTCCACATAAAACTGAAATCATACAATATTTGCCCTTCTCTCACTTATCTCACTCAGCATAGTACCCTCTAGTTTCATACTTATTACTGCAAGAATTTATTGTTTTTAATGGTTGAGTGATATATATATATATATATATATATATATATATATATATATATATACACACACACACACACACACACATATGGAGAGAGAGAGAGAGAGAGAGAGAGAGAGAGAGAGAGAGAGAGAGGGAGAGAGAGAGAGAGAGAGAAATATATACACATTTTAAGAAAGGAAAAACTGTATTAAAGTTCTGATACTCAACACATACCAAGAACAAAAGGAATACAAGTCACGTTTGACTTCTGCAATTACAAGAGGTGCTCAAAGTGGTTACCATCAACATAATTTTAATAGTTTTTTAATAGTTTTTTCCTTTCTTAAAATGTGTATACAGTCTTTTGTCTCTCTCTCTCTCTCCACACACACACACACACACACACACACGAAACAGACTAGAAAGTTATATATACATAATCTTGCTTCTTTATCCATTAACTACTGATGGACACTTAGGTTGTTTTCATATCTTGGCTATTGTGAATAACGCTAAAATGAACATAGGGGTGCATATATCTTTTAGAATTAATGTTTTAATTTTCTTCAGATAGTACCCAGAAGTAGGATTGCTCAGTCATATGGTAATTCTATTTTTAGTTTTTCTTGGGAAACCTCCATACAGTTTTCCACAGTGGCTACACCAGTTCGCAATCCAACCAGTTGGGAACGAGGGTTCCTTTTGCTCCACATCCTCGTCAACACTTCTTATTTGTTGTCTTTTTTATAATAGCCAATCTGACAGGTGTGAGCTGATATCTCATTATGGTTTTGATTTGCATTTCCCTGATGATTAGTGATGTTGAGCATCTTTTCATGTGCCTGTTGGCCATCAGTATATCTTTTTTGGCAATAATGTCTATTCTGGTCTTCTGTCCATTTTTAATTTGATTGTTTGTTGTTTTGATGTTGAGTTGTGTGAATTCTTTATATATTTTGGATATGAACTGCCAGAGAGATCTTAACTCCACTCAGCCAGTTTATTGGCTATAATAAGAAATAAGGAATACCAGCCAAAAAGTTTAAATCAAAACAGTTGGGACACAATAAAACAATTTTTAAATTAGACTTCATTCTACTGATATCATATTGAAAATATACAGTATTTAAGCTTTCTGCTTCATACAAAGAATAATATAAGATGAAATATATTGTTAAGAATGTCAGGAATGTTTATATTCTAATAGCCAGACTCTCTCAGCATTCCACACTCAGTGACCCTGATCCACTTCTTATTTTTCATATAATGATCACTCCATAGCCCTACATCCTTGGCTCTGTGGCATCTGCCTTGGGAGGGTAGGAATTGTAGCTCTTCCACGAATGACAATAGTCAATATGGGAAGGAATGGGGAAACTTCAAAGCAGTAAACAGATGTAAAAATCTCCTTGTCCTGCTTCCCAACAGCTGTCAGTCACAGGCTATCCACAACAAGACACCTCTGAGAACAAAAGTTAGCCATCTCTTCAAGTTTGTCATCTTCATAGAAGATTCACAGCAGGCATGATAGCAAGATGGCTACTTGGGAAATCCAAGCTTGGGGGATATATAACAAAAGAATGAAATTAAACAAATGAACAAGAATGGTAGAGTGCTTTTCATTGGGTGCGTGTTCAGCACACATGACTCCAGTGGCTAGGAGAATAATGAGAGCCCAAGAGAATTTACAACCAGCTTGTACCAAACTCTCAGTTTTGGTTAAGGCATGTGCTCTTTGCATTTCATTGTCAAAAACATCCAAGAGCTGGGTGTTGTGCTCCATAGATAAAGACACTGCCTTGTTCTTCTCCTTTTCACAAATGGGATTACAGTGCTATTTTTTGTCTTGCTTAAAACACTTTTTTTGTTCTTGTTTTTACCCTCAAAATGCTTGATTGACAATACCCTGGGAGATGTCACAGTTTCTGTAGCAATCATTATAGTATCCTTGAGTAACAGAGATGCTGGGAAGACTCTCTCCCAGGTGTTTTGTCAACAAATCACAAAGATGGCCTCCTGTCGGACTCACTTGTCCAATGCTTTCTCATCAACTGATATCTATTTGAAGAGCAAATAAGAAAGAAAACAGTAAATGGTGCAGGGGCAAAAAGAGGGAAACTAAGTTCATTAAGGGACTCCCTCTGAAAGCAGCATGTGCGGAATGTCAATTTAATAATAGAGTTGACAGCTCTCTTCTAGTGTCACTCTGTCACAATGGCTTCTTTGACAATTTATAAAATGGACTCTTTGTAGATGTCAGTGAGTGGCACTACATACATTTGTGAATGCCTTGCATAACTAACATTCTCTCATATGCCACATTTCCAAGATCCGTCCCAAGAATCTTTTAAAACTGATCTAGGGAACTGGTATATGAAAACCCACTATACCTACCCTTTCCCAAATACAATACATAATGTTGGAAACCGACCATCATCAGATCATAAATCAGAATGTGAACTAGTTTGGAAAATATTCTTTGGCTAAAAGATATTTTGAAGCATGTTACTCTACTAACACTAATACAAAATGAATCTAATCACTTATTAACTTTGTGATGAACTTGGTATAGGCTGATTTTATACTTTCAGGCTAAATTTGGCCTTTGATGTATACATAGATTATTCTCATGAATTGAGTCAATCAGTACCGTATACAACCAGAGATGAGGATTTTTGAAACCTGAATGACAGTGAGGATAAAAACTAAACAACAACCTAGAAAGCAACAAAAAATTCTCAGCAGTCAAGTTTATATCACTTAGATTATTCTTTTATTGCTTAAACTTATTTAAACTTATGTTTTCCGGCCTATTAGAATTAAACCATTAGGAAAACAAAATAAAAAAAAATACAACATGGATTTCTCAAATATCCAAGGTAAAATTTCTATTTAAACTTCCAGTCATTCACTCTATGTATTGAGTAATTATTTATTTTATTTTCTCATTTTAGCAGTGTTATCACAAACTGTTATTTCTAAATGAGCAAATACATACAAAGCATTTGAATAAAGATGACACACATATAAATTTCATTTATTATAGTCATCATGAAAAATTGATTTAACCAGATCAATAACACTTTTTCACTGTGTTAAAACTAAAATTACAAAATATATAAATTATATTTTCCATGATAAGAATATTGAGCATTGTTTTTTAGTGGTAGGTGGCGGGAAAATATGTGTATTACATTTTTTTAAAGGCATATTCATTGATTCATTGATCCTTTCAACCATGTTTTATTTCTTTGAAGAATAGCTTTACAGCATCTCAAATAGTTATGTTATAATAACAAGATGTAAATTTTATCTGTAAATAATAGATGCAAATTAGAAAATGTTCAGCTAGGTTATATTCTAACTACATTGTGTTGTGCTAATATTATGTTTATTTAATATGCCTATTCAACGTTTTACTATGTGTAAGATTAATTTTAATTTTGGGTGGAAAGAAGAGAGGCATAAAGTAATTCTAGTTTTAATTTATAAAATTGTGGAGCTAGAAAGAAAGTTAAGGATGTACGAATCTAACTTTATCATTTTAACTTTGAGGAAACTGAAGCCATGAAATTAATAGACTTTGAATTTTGGGACATCATATCTGTGACTGATCACAATATAATGCATGTTGATCAGATATTGTCAAATAATTAAAAAGACTTTTTAAATTATTTATTTACTAATTTATTTTCAGTTACAGTTGACATTAAGTATTTTATATTAGTTTCAGGTATACAGCATAGTGGTTAGGCATTTATATAATTTATACAGTGATTTCCCCATTCGTCTGTTACCCACCCGGCACCATACACAGTTGTTGCAACATTATTGACTATATTCTCTATGCTGTAATTTACATCTCTGTGACTATTTGGTTACTATCAATTTGTGAAAAAGGTGAGGGGATTAAAAAATACAAATAAGAAAAGAAAACATTAGGGGCCGGCCGAGTGGCTCAGTTGGTTAAGAGCTTGCGCAAGAGTGCAAGCTCTGAGCAACAGCGGTTCGATGCCCAGCCCGAGCTGAGTTGCCGCTGAGCTGCCAACAGGTAGCAGGATGGCTCAGCTGAAAAAAAAAAAAAAAAGAAAAGAAAACATTTTTAAATACAACATAGAAAGGCAGCTTAAATTATGTGGCTGTGAAACCTGGCTATGTATAATAATATATAATAATATGTTACTGGTTTTCTCTATAGGTGTGGACTATTGGGCAAACAAGATGAACACATGCAAACTAGTTCTATGAAAATATTCAATGTAAATCAGATGTGACACAGTTGACTAACCTTTATTTACTCTATTCTCAATACTGATAATATCTTAACAGTTAATTAAAGTGATTACAACAAAGTATTACCTTAAAGGTATATAAAGAGCTAAGAATAAATTTAATTTATAATTAATATGTAATATTAATTACTAAATAAGACAATTTATGAAATCGGAAAAAATATTTGCAAGTCATATATCTGATAAAGGATAAAAATCCAAAATATATAAGGAACTCAAACAACTCAAGAGAAAAAAAAATTCTTTAAGACAATAAGAGCTAGTTATCTACCCTTTTAAAAGTGACCACACTTTTGAGAAACTAAATTCTAGTTACACAATAGATTTGTGTGTTTAGAAAACTTTGTTTGAAGGCAGTGTTTGCTCCAAAATTGTATTGGTGAGCGCATTAAAATTGATAATCACACATTATATCCTTTGTGCATTGCTTTACTTAGTTAATTTTACTAGACTATGCTAGAACATGTTTATAATCTTAGAAGTGACATAAATATAGCTTACTAATGTTTTAGTATATAGAAATATGAATCAGTCTCTGTTAGTTAATGTTTATACTTACTTATACTATACATTTATTAGTATAACAAACTAGATTTTTAGAAGCAAGAGATAAAAACTGATTCTAGTTGATTTAAGCTAAGAAAACAAAAACTTTATTAAGAGCATGGAGTGGCTTCGAATGGAGTGGCTTCGAAGATCAGAGAACAAGCCTAAAGGTTATTCACCCATGATCATTCAGAGATCGTGGATGACACCAGTCACTGACACTGGACCCTGGACTCTGCCACTCGCCTTGCCTTCCTCACCGATTCCGGACTCTGGCACTCAGCCTGTTACTACTACTGACTGGAAACTAAGTGTGGCTGCTGCCACTGCCACCTCTGCTTTGTATCACCAAGCAGAATTCTGTGTGACCAGGGAATCTCTTTCTCATTGTTTCAAGTTCAAAGTCTGTGATAGAGGCATCTGATTGGCAAAATCTAGATCATATACCTGTATCTTCATAGCAGGACAGTCTTGGAATGACATTTTTTGACATCTTCAAATTCTTCTGTGGGTATGAATATTCCAATCCTAAAAAAAATGATTCAGAAGCTGCGCATCCTATAAAGTAAGAGATGTCTATTATCATTATGAAATAAGAAATGTAATACTATGGAATGAAAGTAATCTTGAAAAAGTTATGAATGAATTCATCTCAGAGAAAATATTTAACACGATATTGATTAACCACACCCAGTATTAAAAGTGATTTTCTTACACAACAGTATGATTTCAAATGATTTACTTGCAATGAGTATTAAATAGGATTCAGAGGAGCAATCCATACTTCTTGGTGTCAGTAAGAAATATAAGTCCTAATTGGTCCTGAATAGCTTCATACTAAAATCTTACAATTCACATGAAAAATACTCTCTTTAGAAAAAAATAGAAGCTTTGAGTTTCTATATTTGTGACAGATAGAGTCCATTCAACACCCTTCATATAGAAGTTTGTACAGTATTTGAATTTTTTGCAGAATCCTTTCAACAATTTTAGCAGAATTTTTCTTGCAATTGTCACATATACTTAAAATTAAGTTTGCAAACTCATCCTAGAAAAAGTGCTACATACCTCATTGCTGAATATCACTATAGTCACCTTCAAAGTACTCCCCTTGGGAAGCTATGCACTGATGCCAGCACCTAGTCCATCCTTCAAAGCAATTTTGGAACTCTTTTTCTGGAATGGTCATCAGAACTGTCATCGTATTAATTACCCTTGATGATCTGAATGCCATCAAAATGTCTTCCTTTCAATATTTTCTTTATTTTTGGGTAAAGAATGAAGTCATTGGGGGCCAGATCAGGTGAGTAGGGAGGGTGTTCCAATATAGTTATTCGTTTACTGGCTAAAAACTGCCTCACAGACAATGCCATGTGAGCTGATGCATTGTCATGATGCAAGAGCCTTGAATTGTTGGCAAAAAGTTCAGGTGGTCTAACGTTTTCATGCAGCCTTTACAGCACTTCCAATTAGTAAAGCTGGCTAACTGTCCAGATGGTACAAGTTCATATGAATAATCCCTCTGATATCAAAAAGGTTAGCAACATCATTGCAACAAGTTCTCAAACTTAATTGTCAGACCTTGTATATGAGCACCTGATTATGGTTCAGTTTGATCTGTGACTATGGAACAGTGCAATTAACTTTGTTTTTATAGTGTTGGTACAATCTATTATGTTCTTATTTAATACCCCTATATAAGTCACGTTTGATCTCCTCTCCCCCCCTCAAAAAAAAAAAAGAAAAAAGGAAACAGCAAGGCAAAATTCACAAAATCCTGAATCACGGAGGTTAGTGCAGAAATTCTGATTGCTATTCAATTAGATGACATCATTGTATCTAATAATTCTTGAATGGTGATATGATAAAATGTTAATTTATGTGAAGATCTCTTTATAAAGACTTTAGAAAACACAGTGTAGATGAATGCTGCAAAGCTTTTGACTGCATTTTGAGAAATCAGAAAGTATATGGAGTGAAGGGGCAGAGATCATTCATTTCCTCATTTGTTCAACAAACATTTATTGAGTGCCTATTATGTACCTTAGGCATTTGGTATACCTAAAGAAACAAAACAGATTGTCCTCCAAAAAACAACAGAAAGCTGTCCTTATGGAGCTTACAATCCAGTAGAGCAATGTGGATTGTAAGAATCAAATATATGTTTTAAAGTATATAGTGATGAATGCTAAGAATCAAAAGGAATAGGAAAGATGGTATTGAGAAGTGCCAGGGACTTGGGGGCTGGGGGTGAAGCTTGCAAATTTAAATAGGATGATTTAGCATCACTGAGAAGGTAATATTTGAGCAAGGGTTTTGAGGAGGAGATAAGGCTATTCACCATGCCAGCATCAGGGAAAGAGCATTCCAAGCAAAATGGACAGCCAGTGAGGAGGCAGGAGAAGGCCTACTGTGTTGAAGGAACAGCATGAAGGCCATCGTGGCTGGAGTGTAGTGAACAAAAGAACGGGGTGTAGTAGGAGGTGATGTCAGAGTGGTAAATGGGCCAGATGGCAGAAGACGTTAAAGATCAGTGTACATGGACAGGCCATCTCTGAGCAACATGGAGAGCCATTGGAAGATTTGGAGCAGAAGACTCACACTGCCAGATTTATGTTTTAAGAGGATCTCTAGATATTGAGATTAAATTATAGAAGAGTAAGGGCAGACTCCTGAGATATTTTAGGAGGCCATTACCTTAATTTAGCTGAGTTGATTTATAATATGCCTCTTTGTATCCTTTGTGGGGTCACCTGATGGTGGTAGTAAACATTAGAGCCCCAAACTGGAATATGCCCCCCCGCCACACACACACACACACACACACACACACACACACACACACACACACACACTTCTTGAGTTCTAAATTGACTATGCTAGATACTAGCTTGGACATACTATCTAACATTGCTAAACTTTTTAGTCCTCATCTATAAAATAAATAAACACATGTATGTGGATTTTGTACATAATATAATGCATAGTAAGAACATGATAAATACCCGTACGAGTTAGCTATCACTAGTAGTGGCAAATGTGTTGCTGGTAAGACAAAACCATTTTACAAACCAATACCATCCTAAGATTGCCGTGATTCCAATGAGAGGAATGCTTTCTGTGGGTGCAGGCAGGGGGCAGAATATATACATGTTGCTGCATCTTGTGATTTTATATTTATAAAATGTATTTTGGAAACTCAACTTTAGAAAAATTAAAGCTTTAAAATGGTTTTATGGCTCCGGGGGACATGTTTTGTAAATAAAATCAGTGAGTGGAGACAGCATTTGGCCTGTCAGTGTCTTTGAAGGCAATAGGAGCATAAGAATTTTAAAATCATAAGGGGTCATATGGATATTAGATTGAGAAAACTGGTTAAACTTTCTTTGAAATTTTGTGTCAGCACGAATAATGCAAAACTAATATGATATAAGCTATAAACAAATTGATTATAACATTACATTTAAAAGTTATTGTGTCAATTTTAATAACTCTGTATGGTGTCAGATGGGTACTAGATTTATTAGGGTGATAGATGGGAGGGTGTTTGGGGGCAGGATGAAAAAGGTGAAGGGATTAAGAAGTATAAATTCAGGGCCAGCCAAGTGGTGCGTTGGTTAAGAGCTGGCTTGGGATGCCAGCTCTGAGCAGCAGGGCCCCAGTTTGGATCCCACATGAGGGCCAGTGACATTGCCCTCTACAGCTGAGATGGTAAACAACAGCTCGACCTGGAGCTGGGCTGCTGTGAGTTGCTGGTGTCAGCGTAGGCTGCAGCCCCTGTTGCAGTGGGCTGCCATAAGCTACCATGTGTGGCTGGCAGCCAGTGTAAGTGGCCGGCAGTTGGCGTTAGCTGCCAAGAGTCACCGTGAGTGGCCATCCAGAGGCCAGTGACCAATCTGCCTCATTCGGGAAGAGTTCAATGATAATATCAACAGGGGCCAGTGAAGCGACGACGTCTTCCACAACTAGACTAAAGAATCAAAGGACAGCAACTTGTCTGTTCCCCTTCCCCAATTCTCCAATAAAATCTTTAAAAAAAGAAGTACAAGTTGATAGTTACAAAATAGTCATGGGGATGTAAAGTAAAGCATAGGGAATATAGTCAATAATATAGTATTAACTGTATATAGTGCCAGGTAGGTACTAGACTAGTCGGAGGGCCACTTCTTAAATTATTTAAATGTCTAACCAGTATGCTGTACATCTGAAATTAATATAAAATAATATTGAATGTCAAAAAATCCTTCAAGAAAAAAGTTAATATATCAAATACATATTCTTGGAAATTAAAATATGGAAAAATAACCAGAGTTACGTAAGTTTACAAAATGTCCTGCTCTATCTTTAGGAGATTCTCATGGTGGAGGTAGACATACCAAGCTAGCAGGTGTACTGATACAAGATGTTAAGATAAAACAGTTCAATTTTGTTTTATGTCTAGTTGAGGGAGCAGCAGATACTGATTTAGATGAATTGGTGTGTGATCCTGGACAATTCAATATACAGATGTAAATGTTTCAATTACTTATATCATCATCATGATCACAAGTCTGGATTTTAATGAATTGTCCTCTGAGTAATGTTCTATAAAAAGTTTATTATGTCCATGATTTGCTCAGTGAATTACCCATTAGGAGTCATTTAAATCTGTTTTGATGTCAATCAAGCTCTTACATGGTTCATTCTCATTTAACTCTAAATGGATTATTTACTTGGTTATTTGTAAAAATTCAGCTACCACGAATATTTAATGCTGACATTGATTACTCAGGCCTTCCTAAATACTCTGGGTTCAACATCTTTGGACTGTGATTTTCTCCGTGGTGGGGAATTAGCCCAGAAAAAACTCAAGAGGCCTTGTCTTGAAGAGATGCGGCTGTGGTCTTTTTTAATTCGTTAGATTCCCTTCCCTGCACTGCATTCTTTAGAGATGAGAATTCTCTAACCTGTAAATTGCATTATTGCAGGTTGGAGGGTAGCACATTTCTCAGTATGCATTAATTCATTGACATGTTACTTTATAAATGAATGTCCTGTTAATTTACTTACTATGAAATTATTTCCTAAAGTATGATCACTTTAGGTAAACTAAAACAAAATTGAGTTTTTGCAACACAAAAGGCAAATGTACCAATGGAATAACTGAACTCTCTTTAAATTGAGGCTATAGGTCAAACCATAGTGTTTCTAGTTTGTTTTTTCAAAGAATTTATTAAATGATAGTATTCTAAATCCATATAAATTTGCCAGGGGCAGTCAGTTCATTGTTCCACGTATTTTTGAATTTCATCAGAATAAGAAGTAAGTAAAAAAAATACAAGTGGTATTTCAATGTCCTGGAATGAAGCCTTTTATGTGTTTGTCTATATTGTTGAAAATGTGACATGTTAAATACTGAGTTCACTTCATTATAGTCTCAAAGCAGGATTGAAATGGATCAAGAACTGTATATAACCAGTGAGCCAGCCAAGTCAGGCATATGTAGAGATAGAAAATCCTCCCTAAATGCGATACACAACATTAACTATAAATGCAACCGTGGCCTCCCATTTCATTGGTGATTTTCAATATTCTTCTCAAGTGTTATGCAAGGCTAATCCATCAAAAATTCTGACAGAAAAGCCAGATGACAGATAAAACTTCTTTATCAAAATCCTCACATGAGAAGCACTGCTTTACTAGAATTTAAAAATAGCAGTCCGTCATATTACAGAAGGCAGATTTAACTCACATAAACTGACTAAATGGCCAGCCATACTGCTCCACACATCTGTATATTGTGTGACTGTGAGAAATGATTAACCTTGGCACTTCTATAGAAACAGTATATATGATGTCAAAATCATTGCTTATTCAAGAAAATATATTCATCCAATTCAATGAAAAGAAAAAATAATAATTAAACCACGGTTAGTCATTTTATAAATGAATAAAACACTAATTTAATCAAATTTTTTAGTTCACAGGAAGACATGCTATAAAATTGCCTGTGAAAGCACAACTTCAGCACAGGATGGTATAAAAAATTCAGTCAGAGCAAACAAAAGAATAAGCAGTATGAATCAATGATAATTGTTTATAGCCTTATTATGATATTCTTTGACATATCTACTATATAAATACTTCCTATATTATTTTTCTGATGCAATGTCTGGATTCTGCTCAAAATCATAAGATGCAACTTTGAGTATTACACAATTTCAAGTCAGTAAAGTCAGAGGTTTAAAAAATGAGCATATATTTGTGTTCTTGTTGTTATTGCTGCTATAACCAATTGCCACAAATGTAGTGCCTTAAAACAACACATACTTTTTATCTTTCAGTTTTGTCATTCAGAAGCTCTACAAAAGTTTCATGCTGCTAAAATCAAGGTGTGGGCAGGACTATGTTCTTTCTGGAAGGTCTAAGGAAGACTCCATTTCCTTCTTTGTTCCAGAATCTATACTTCACCTGTATTCCTTGGCTCATAGCCCCTTTCTTCAATCTTAAAATTCAGGAAATCCACATCTCTCTGACTTCTCAGTTTTCACATCTCTATCTCTGATTTGGTGTAGAAAGGTTCCCTGCTTTTAAGTACTCATGATTAGATTGGGCCAACCAGGATGCTCCAGGATAACGTTCCCATCTCAAGACACAGAGCTCCTTCTGCTATGAAAGTAACATATTCACAGGTTTCAGGGATTGGGATATGGGCATTTTGGGGGAGTCATTAAGTTGACTATCACACAGCAGAGATGCAGCACAAGCATAAGGCATGTAAGACTGCGGTTACAATTGATGGTGGTTGACATCTTTGCTCCAGTCATTCTCAGCATTATTGATTGGGTCTTTACTTTAATGTTTATTCAGTTTATTCAGAAACTTTAAAATGACCTGGGTCAAAAATCTGGCATCTGACACAGGGTGTGGAAATGACCTGTTGATTTTCAGTTTTGCAAAAAGTCTGCAGAATTTTCTGGTTTGTTCTGGACAGCCAGCATTTTGGAGGATGTCCTTCAAAATGAGTGAGAATTCTTACAACTGAGAGAATACAGAAAACATTATTTTGCACTTAGAAAGAACTTTAGGTTTGTACTTAGACAAGCATTTTACTTTTGAAATAAACATTTTCTATTGTATGATAAGTATATTAAAAAGAGTGGTGACTCTTTAGTAAAATCTCCTAGTTGTGATGTTTTTATACATTTTCTGAACTTATCCAATTCACTAATCTCTTTCGTGCTTTGTTTTCTCATTTGAATATATTTTTACCATATCTCGTCATGTAGATGTGAGGGTCCAATGTCCTAATGTTCGATTTATAAGCAATAAGATGCTATGCAAATATTATTGATAATTTATTTTTATCACAAACTTGGATACAGTATTATTATATTAATTCAAATGGCAAAATCGCACATGCACATGCATAGGAAAGATAAGGGAGTCGATTAACCAGGTGGTTCAAGAAATAATTCTAAAACTTCCACATTTGTTATCTTCCCTTTTGGTGTTTTTCTTTATATGGAACCACTTTTTAAAAAATTCCAAATCATCTCTCGAGGCGGGGCATAAGTCTGAGGCAGGACCAGGAGTTAAATTACCCTAGGGCAGCATACATTAAATTCCTGAGGCCTTTGGGGTTGACGAATTAAGGTCCTCATTCCACTTTTACTTTGAAACAACTGTTTCAAAATAAAGTAGCTCACAGCAAATTACAGGCACTCAAAGCAACTGGTCTGTAGTTAAGACGATGAACTTGTCTTTCCCGTTTTCTTCTCAGCAAGGTGAGGGGAAGTGGAGCTAGCTCAATGTTCAGAGTGTCTTCGTTTCTTTGTGGGTTTTGCTTACCTTCGCTCAATTTGGTTCATATTTTAATTGTCAAAGTTATTTGTGCTAAGGCTGTTTGTGTAGAAGAAATGCAACTGGAATTTTGATAAAATCTGAAAGAAATGCCGTGTGGTTGGGTTTTTATAGCACCTCTCCTTTGAGGCTCAGGGCACCTGCTCCATTTCAGGTTCATATAATCCACCCCACAGAAGCACATAATACTTTCCAAAAGCTCTCCCTGCCAGGGGGCTCACAATAAATTCCTCCTCAGCCAGACAAGTTGGCCTTTCTTTTTTGTATTGCTGTAGGCATCTCACATGACATTCCCAAATAAGGTATTGTACTACAAGCCTGCTATGATTGCTAGTAATGACTTAACTGCAAAGGAATTATAACAGTATGAATAACAGTGGTTTGCACTGTGAATGTCCTAGCTACTCTAAAAATGCCAGAGCAACAAATATAAAATGCTTCTCATTTGCCAGTTTGAAAGGAGTAAAAGTCAGAAGACTACAACTGCTGCTAATCTGTAAACACTGATTGTTCATTCAACATCAGGAAGCAAAACAAATGTAAAACAAGGGATGGCACTAGCCATTATGCTGTGTACAAAGGCAATTACATGAGGGGGCCGAAAATAAAATAAAAATTATGTTCAAATACATTTGGTCAGAAAAAGGTTTTTGCATGCAAACTTGTTAAACAGGAAATTCATGTGCACTTGACTTTGGTTTTTGGAATGATCACATTACCATTGATACCGGGCTTATGTTTTTTCCCCACATATTCATATCTGACGTTGTAAATCAATGGCATAGAAGTACAAAATTAAATTTATGTTCTTCATTAATTGTCATATTTCTTGTTTGCTGCCAAAAAAATTTGAGTTAGTTTACAAAATTAATATGGCATCATTTTTTTAAAAGTATAGAAAACTTGTTAAAAAGATTAAATATTACATGGCATTATTTTTTGCATAGCATGTGAGGATAATTATGAATTAAAGAGTTTACTCACTCAAGGTTCAGTGGATATTCCTATAATATATGTACACTTCTAACAGTAATTTATTTATTGAACTCATGTTTAAACTCTAGAATTGTAGTCTTCAGTTAAAGATCATAGATTAGATGCAACCTTTGTACATAATTTAAGGCAGTGAATTTAGCAGACATTCACTTTGCGAGATGGAAAACTGAAACAGATGCCAAACCTAGAGAATACATTTATACTTCTTAGCTTCTATAACTTTAGAAGGGATAATATCATCAAATACAGGACTTTTCATGCTGTAACGAGTGATCTTTAACTCATAACTGTGAATGAGTGCTACATTCCATTAATAAAAGGCAAACACATCTTGCTCTGCCAACTTATTTTTAAGCATTTTTGGTCTCTAAAATAGAACAGATTTGTGGACTCTCTAAAATATTTTATAAATCCACCTACTCCAACATTCCTTTTACCCAGGTAACCTTTCCACTAGAAACTATTTCAATCTGATTTAATTGCTTCCTTTCATGACCTCATGGGGATGTTCACTTGTCTAAACAACTAGACTACTTCTCTTACACCGTACATCTCAACCCTGGCGTTGCGAAGTCTTGGCGAGTGAGATAAATGAAAGTAAGAAGGTATCTCAGAATGCTATGGTTGTCTTTCACAATCGCAGTTACCCAAAGAGATTAATTGACACGTCATCTATCAGATGGGCTATGGGTTCAGAGATTGACTTCTTCAGCCGTTAGAACTGTGCTTCACCCACTCCTCTTTCTAGGATTGAATACTTGGTTTCTCCCCCATGGGACAAGAAATGGCTTAAACTTGGGATTCTTGAATGATTGCCAGAAAGGAATTGACTCTGAGAATTGCCATTTTCCAGGTTCCCATAACGTGCAGTAAACCCAATTATCCAAGCTGGGAATGAGAGACTGGCCTGATATGAACAGAAGAGTAAATATCTAGATGATAGTTATAACTAATTACATAGTTATCTCTAACAGGTGGGGGTAGAAGGATTTATCTCATCACATTTTGACATTCTTTTGCGAGAATTAATATTCATATCCATCCGATGGGCTATCTGATGAATATGAATGGGCTAGGTCACCAAAATCACATAAAGACTATACCATAAAACATACCATTCACTATCACGTGTTAGCCACAAAATATTTCCTAAATATTTTCTCATGTTTTAAAATGGTCAGAGGTTGACAAACTATAAACGACAGGCCGAATGAGGCCTACTCTTTGTCTTTTGTAGGCCCACAGGCTACAAAATGATTTTTAAGTCATTGAAACGAATCAAAGGAAGAATAATACATCATGGCATGTGAAAATTATATGAAATTCAAATTTTAGTTTCCATAAATAAATGTGCATTGGAACACAGCCACACTCATTTATTTATGCATTGTTCATGACTGATTTTGCACTACAGCTGCAGAGCTGCGTAGCTGCCACAGAGACTGTTTGGCTCACAAACCCTCAAATAATTACTATCAGGCCCTTTATTGAAAAAAAAAAAAAAAAAAAGAACCTTGCCCACCCACCCTTGAAGTGGATGATTTACTCTTTAGGGTCAGAGGTTATATTTTGTACATTTCTAATAGCCTTCGAATTAAAGAAAACATAGAAGGTACTCAATGACCATCCACTGTTGCACATTCCAATGTGACTGCCAATTCAAAACGGTCAGAAGCTATACTTGTTAACAGAGAATATGTGGCCTAGAGGGATTTTGTAGCACGTGAGCCATACTCCTGGTGTTCCGGACAGAGTGGTTGCACATTGAGCAAATGCTCTGTATAATTAATTGTTCTACTTATTCTACTTTCATTCTTTATACAGAGAAAATTTAAACTTATACTATTGGAGAGAGAATCCAAAACCAAAAAGGAAACCACATATGCACAGCATAATAGAAAAAAAAGACAAAGAAATGGGAACAGTACTGATGTATAATAATACAATATTATTGCACATTGTGTGACAAGCATATTATGATCTATTATTATTTTTTTCCTTTAATGCTCACAACAATTCTTTGTGTTTTTATTACTTACCATCTTGAGTTAAAAAGAGACTCAGAAGGATATGGTGTCACAGGACCTAAAGAAAAAGTCTATGAAGAAAGAGGAAATGGACAACTCTGAAATGGGTTTACTAAGAATAGACATCACAACATGGAGATCGCTACAGCCATTTAATGAATTGCAGTCTATTAAGAAGGAAAGAATAAACAACTATGCTATGAGCTTACAGTGATTATATATTGCAACATGGAGATCACTAAAGACATTTTAAAAATAATTTTAGTAAAAGGGAAGGAGGATTGAAACCCACATGGAGTGGTTTGAGGAGAGGACTATAGGTGACAGAGAAGGGTCAGTAAGTATAGAAAAATGTTCTGAGGTGTTTTAACAGAAAGCGAGCAGAGAACATGAACAGAAGATGGTGGCTGGTGGGAATTGTGAAGGGTTTTTTGTTTTTTTTAATATGGAGTGATGTTAAGACTTTGTTATTTTTGTTTGTTTTGCTGTTGGAAATAACTTAGGAATGACAAACCTGGGTGATTCAGAGAGAAAGGGGCTAATTGCACATGTAATTGTACAAAGCAAAGCCAATAGATGTGCAAGAGTGAATGGGGATCTTCAGGCTATGTATATGAAGAAAAGGGCCTTAGAAAACAGCAAAGATATCTCTTTGTAGCAGGCAGAAAGAGACTACGTGAGTACAGACACAGATAAATGAGTGCACTTGGTTGCAGGAAGATAAGATCCACTTTTATGGTAACAAATTATTTTCAATGACATTTGATATAGTATCTTCAGTGTACAATGGAAGAGATTGGTATGTTTGGAGAGAGAAGAAAAAGTGTGAAATAGTAACTTAAGAGTTTGAAGAAAGTGTAGTGGAATTGTTCTGTGTTGAGTGCCCATTTGAAATTTATAAATATAAATTTAAAGTGAGATCAGTCCCAACAGTAGAGGGATTTTGTTTTTCCCCCTAGCCACACATAGTAACTGAGGAGACTGGTTGCTGATTGTTGGATTTAACCACAGGTGGGTGGTTGCCAGCAAGTAGGTCAGAGGGAGAGAAGTACAAGAACATTAGCAAGGCATGGGGCATCTTGCTGCCCAGTCATTCAAGGAATCTAAGGAATCTCGGTTGGGTAAAGAGAGCAGTGAGGACAGAAATGTGGAGGGAGGTGAAAGAAATGAATTTGGAGAGTGAAAAGGTAGAGGCAAGTACTGGAGGCCTAAGAAAGGCAGACCCTGAGTTGGGGTGTTATTACTTCAGTACCTGAACAAGAAAGTTAGAAGCTCGTAGTGAAATGGGATGTTTAAAATACAGAGTTTTGAAGTGGGATTGATTGATAGTGATGAAGATAAGATCCAGGAGGGAATAAACTTAGAAGTTGAAGAGTGAAAGGTTTTGGATGGATCAACTTGAAACTCTCAAGAATGATAATGGAAGTAGTGAAGGAGAAATCAGCAAGCCAAGAACTAAGATGACAACAAATGAGGGGTGTTGCTGTATATTTTCACTCAGAATGTTAAGGGGTGAGAGATTCTTTCTATCTTAATAAAGCACTGTCTTTTTCTGCCTTTCCAGAAACTGCAGGCTAATGACCTAGTTTTTAGGGATGAATAAATTCTTTTTGTTTTTCATACCACTAAGCAGTACACATGAGCTATTGACATGTAGTGACTTTGGATGTGATATCAGAATGCCTAGAAAATGCTTCTGATAAAACCTGAGAATTATTGGCACATATGTCCATTTATAGATCATTCTAATTACTTTAGTGTATTTAAGAAAAGAATATTTCTCAGAAATAATCTAGCATTTGCATGTTCCTTGGATTTTTTTTCTACTTCATAACCAAATTTCAAGTAGTAGTTTTAAAAATTAGAATAATTTCAGTATAGAATACAAAGTTTTCCTAAATGGGTATTTTAAGAAAGTGGAAAATAAGTTAAGAAGTAGCTCTACAATACAGTTGATTTAGTCATGTTAAGAAAGTTGACAAAGCAGATTAGAACACATCTAACATTGAGGAGTAAATTCCAATCACTTTTAGTTTATTCTTTGGTTGAACAATATGTAGCAGAGTGGTACAAAGGTAGGCCCAGAGATAAAGCTAGGACTGGTATGAAAAGGTATATCATGGAGGATCAAATATGCAGAACTGCACTGTATATGCTGTCATATAGCATTCGCCCTCTAAAGGAATATAGAAGGCATGTGTAGATATTCAGAAGGAAATTTCTCTTCCTGATTGTCATACATATTGATTTGACTTATAACGTATTGTTATAAACATTGACAGTTGATTCATTTTTTTAAACAAAAATGAGAAACTTAAAAAAAACTGAGAAACTTACATAGTCCTTTTTATTTAACACAGCTTGATTAAAAATAACAGATTACTCTTAAAGTCCAAGTAAATGGAGACTTTCTGTAGGTAACCACTGTTAAATCATAAAACTCTAAGCAGTAAGTGTGCCATCTATTGGTGAAAAAAGCACAGTGTAAGAATACCAGAAAAGCCATGCTTGAGGGCAAGTTATACAGGCATCTCTTCATATGTTGGATAACATGACATTTCATTATACTAAAATATCCGAATTTACCCACTGGAAAAGCGGGCACCTCACATCTGTGCCATTAGCTCGGTAACAGAAAGGACATCAGATAAGAAGTCAGAAAATCATGAATCCTGGCCCAGCTTTCTATAATGTGTAGTGTCACCTTGCACACATCATTTCACTTCCTTAGGTCCCAGTTTTCTTCTATATAAATAAAAAATATGAGAGAGATAGCAGTGACCCATCAGTTCCTTTAAGTGCTAATGTTTTGCAAATTTTATAACTTGTATATATGAGTAGCATTGTCCCATTTAATAGTTTACCATACTTTTAATTGTACTCTTAGAGACATACAAATTCCTCTGGTATAAAGCATAGATGCCATTGCACGTAAAGCCTAACTTTTAGGGGCATAGAAATTACTCAGTACATTATAATTAAATGCATGTGTAAGCAAACCACAAAATAAATTTTTTAAAAATTTATGATTCTATAACTCCTTAAGCTGTGTAATCATTAACTTTTATTAACTTATGGCACAGGATTTACTGATTCATTATGTTGGAAAGCTTTCCTTTTTGAAGCAGATTTTAAAGTGTAAATTAAGAATTTATTTAAATTAAAGAAAATGTAGAAATCAGTTTTAAAATTTTTTATTTAAAGAAATTAAAGTGCTTAGAAGTATTTCTGGCTTTTATCATTTTTGTTTTTCAGTGACATAAAGGTTTAGATTTCTCTTTGAATAACATTGTGAACAAAATTTGTTATCATTTTCCCAATTCATTTTAAAATTAATGTTAAGAAGTGATGATGCCTTCTGATGAAGATTACCGGGAACCTAGTCTATGGCAGGGCAATTGGTACAACTTTTGGAGACATTGTTAACATGCTTGAATTCAATAATTTTCTTCTGGGATTTAATCCTTAAGCCATAGTCAGAAATTCATGGAGGGAGTTATGTACATATGTGTTCAATGTTATTTATAATATTGAGTATATATTAAAAATTAAATTAAAAATAAGTGTGGTTATGTAATAGTAGTTGTAACTCCAAAAAATATAGAAAGAATATAGAAATTCAGACAACATGGTCATAACATTTACAGTACATCTGTCAGTCATCAAAGTTGACATCCTCATTAGCAAAAAGAAAAAAAATCTGTCAATGACTCCATAGTTAAAAAAAAAATTGGAAAGTTTAATTAAAATAAAAGCAGTCTACAACTTCATATTTAAATATTCTTACTATGGTATATTGTTATGGTATTACATTTTAATTTTAATTAGGAAGATAACATTCATTAACATTTTATTACAGTTTCATCCTGAAGTTATTGTAAATCTTATACCTTATGATTTGTACCACCTCTGTTCTGAGATGTGTGATTTCTCCAGGAAGTAATAGTACTCACTTATTAAAATGAAATAACACACACAGACAGAGGCAAGCCATGCTGAGCTTTTTTTCTTTTAAAGAAAAAATCCAATATACCGCAAATAGAAACAAAAAGAAAAGGAACTATCTCTATTATAGAGTTATTTTTTTCTAACTTTAGCATTAATATTTTATTGCTTTAATGTTTTAACCATCAAAATGTTAACTAATTAACAACGAGAAGCATTGCAATACATTTTTCTTTGAGGACAAAGGGATGGAATTTATGAGGTGGAGGCAACAACATTTACAAGACTCTTGAGTCTTCACACATATTTCAGTAATCCAACTAGGCCTGAGGCATAAACGGGTTTAATCTTTGTGTCTATATTTTCTATTCATTCTTTTATGTTGAAAATCATTTCACCACAAATTTTGGACAGTTTACCATAATATAAAACTGAAAATTCAAGTATGTGTTCGCACTATCAATTCGAGTCTATTCTGTAATGAGAAGGAAATAACAGGTGAAAGAGCAATGCAACCTTAGCAACTGGGTTTTTCCCAAGACCCCACTTATGCTGTATAAGTACTTAACCTAAGGATCTGAGGTCTGGAAAGTCACTTATTTCTTCAGCAAGAGCCATTTATTTGGCACTTATTTGCAATGTTAGATTGATTGTTTTATTTTCCATTCAGCTCTCTCTGCATATTGTTTCAGCATATGTGAACATATGAAGGAATTGATAACAACAAGTTGCAGAAAAAAACCTATTTTCCAAAGTCAATGGAAATATAAATATTTCCTTTTTTTTGTATAGGGTGTCAGGTAAAGATATCAAATTTCTCTGTGAAATTATACTAGACCAATTTTATAATCTTTTGAAATTTTGAATTATGGGCACAACCAGAAACTCTTCCTTCCTTCCTTCTGAGTGGTAACAGCATGAAAATGTCTACTGAGACAATCAATATGGAATGCGCCATCTTCCTCAAAATAGATCAACATAAGAAAAAAAAAAGTATTTCTAAAAACTCACCACAGGGACTTACAATGTTTTCATTCTTATCACCTAGTAAATACACCAGGAAAATTATAACAATGAGGGAATTGGAAAGGACATTTGATGACCCATTTCAAAATACTGTTTTGGAGGAATGAGAGTCTTATGCAGTTGCAAGGAGATGAGACATTTCTATAAATCCACTCATCTGAACAGAGTTTATAATTAACTGGATATCTCTTTGCTTTCTCATAATACTCCAGATGTTTAAGAGGCATTTGCTATTTAAATTCCCTGATGTCAAGAACTCTGTAACCTTTTGAATAGATTGACTTTTGTCAAAATTTATCATTCTATTCTCAGTCTGATTTTTTGTTACGTTTAATAGAAGTAGTTTGGCTACCTTTTAGTTATCCAAGCATGAAAGAACCACATATTTCATACTTCAGTGACTCCTTCAACTGCCAACTTATTACTAGGGCCACATTAATCTTAAGAGGCTGAAGATATAGGATGAAGTGAGGGTAGTGGAAATGTGAATTAATGCTAGGAGAAAAAAAAAGGAATGGGAATAAGAAAACTTAGAATGTATCAGGGGAGATTCCCAATCTCTCATTTTTTCCCCATCTCACATGAGAAGTACAAAGGGAATGGTATTATCACAAGTAAGGGGCCCTGAGACAAATTTACAGGGTTAATTTCCAAATACAATTTTGGGCAAAGGAGTGGTAGTTAGCAGAAAGGCGGTATGGGCAAAGTGGAAACAGTAAAGTATTTAAGATTTTTAGAGCCAGGATTTTGATTCATTACTATCCTAAATAGAAAAAGCATAAAATTCATAAAAGATACAAAAGTAGCATGCACACTGTCTCTCTTTCAAAAATAATAAAAAAGAAAAATGTAAAATATAATTTTAGCCTGGACATTTTTACTTTGATTCCTTGGAAGATAATGGAAAGACTCATTTAGTAGTAATTAGTTTGATATTACCTAGAAAAGGGAAATACTGAGATAATATAAGCATCCCAGGCTCTACGAATAATAAATTGGGCCCAATTAATTTTATTGTCTCTGTGACAGAATGACAAGCTTCAAGACAAGAGGAGAAATGATAGTAGTGAAATCTTTGAATTTCACAAAAGATCTATTTTCCATCCCAAGATGGCATTCTAGCACAAGGAAGAACTAAATATTAACCTGTGGGACACATATGTCATGTTCTATGGTTTCCAATCTAGAGTCATTGTTACTTCATGAATAATCTGATTTAATCACATAATATCTATTATTTTTATGTTCATAAGTGTTTAAAGAAACTGACTACCTTATTTAAGAACAGTGGGCAATTAGCAATAAAATGTTTAAAAGAATATTTACAACACTTCAGAACCCCACAGTTAGGAGACAGTGTCATCCACCAAAGACATTTTGATTGCATTAATCATTGAGTAAAAGACTTAGGTGTGATAGCTCTGTGTGGGCTCCATTTATATCAATTAGAATGGAAGGGAGGACAAAGACATGTTTTCTCTGTGAAAACAAAGTTTGCTCTAAGATGCTCTAATTGTGCTAGACTGAGAACTGTATGAAACACGGAAATGGCCCAAATTTCACAGATTAGGTTGGGCACTTGACTAAAAACATTTCTTGGTATGTCTATTTTTCACTTCTTCCTTCTTTGAATGTTGGGTCATTTTATTAAAATAAGCATGGATTACAATCCCGTTCTTCAGACACTCAGAACCCAAATGTGACCACATCCACTGTTTAATTTATCTTTGATGCTTTTTTTTGCTTTTGTAAAATAAAGGGAATGGACTGCAATCATTTCCAAGATTCTTTGCATCTGTACAAAGAGTATGATTCTCTTTATTCCTAGATCACTCAGGCTAATTGAAGAATGAGTAATAATAATACTGAAGGTTTAATCTGACATTGTAACAGTAATCATTAGAAATTTATATTTGCTGAAACCTTCCTGTGCTTAATACCATATATATGTTTCAAATATAGAAATTTATAATGCTAATGGAATAAAATCAATTTAGGTATAACAGTTGTTCTCAGAGCCTGTAATACCTCTTCTATTTCCAAGACACTTGAGTAAAATAGTTCAGACGCTTTAATGGTAACAATCCCTGAGAGGAGGGAGCTACTGACATTGCTTGGAGGCAGGGATGTTAAATATTCTGTAATGCACAAGGCAGACCCTCACAATAAAGGATTGCCCTTCCCAGAATCCAGTAGTGCCCTTGAAAAAGACTGAGGAGCTGTCCTAATTTTCATACTCAAAATTTTGCAAGCTTCTCCTTTTACCTTATAGCAAATATCAGATGAATTGCTGTAAGAACTAGAAAGTTTCTAGAAGGCTAGTCTTTCATAGATAATCCAATTAAGTAACAGCACATGTCATACCCTGATAACAGCCAGACACATTTATTCATATGTAAGTGTGAAGCTCAGCTTGAGGTTGGTGATCCTTTCCACATATTGCCTTGAGTATTCTTTTCTGAAGAGGAAGACAATTCAAGAAACTGTTGACCAATGTGTCCAGAAGCTGTTCTCATAGGGGTTTGTATACCGATACTCTTCAGAAAACACTTTGTGCTGATTATGTAGCAAAAAACTCCTTGGACAGGAGCCATAGAAACTCTCAGCAGCTGAGGAAAACTTGGCAGGAAATAAGAGAAAGAGGAAGAAGTAATTTTGCTCTGTCGAGATGTTATATAGATGGTTGAACTCTAAACTTCTTGTGGATGAGGACATTGTCTGTAACTCCTTTATATTCTCTCCAGCATCTGGAAGAATTATAAGCAGATTGGTAATATTTCATAAGAGTTAGGTAACTCCTAGATTGATAAACTCTCAAAATAGGATTAAATATTTAAGCCATTAGGGTACGTGTGTGTGTGTGTGTGTGTGTGTGTGTGTGTGTGTGTGTGTGTGTTTTAAAAAGCACACAATACCTTTTGATTAGCACTACAACTACCTTAACTTTCAATGGAATTTGAAATGTCCTTGAAAAATCAAGAAATATGAAATATTAACAAACGTAAAATATAATAGAGATATAAAAGACAGAATATTCAGGGACAATATTTACCATATTTACTGTACTTAAAAATGAGGATCAAGTGAGGAGTCAACTGTGCAACAATCAATTAAGAATGACATTGAGAACATCCTGGGCCATAAGTAGTGTGTGTCTTAACAATGGCTTGTGTTGTAAAAAAGGGACTATCTTAATAGAAAATATAAAATGTGGGGAAAAACATGTTTCTTTCTCCTAAACATTTGTTAGGCTCGTACTTAGTAAATCCTTGCATATAGTTCATTCTTATTATAAGCAGATGTGCAAAGTTCAGAGAACATCAAATGAAACTTAACAGGTAGAACATAAGTTTAACTGATAAGAATTTACTTTTCTAGTTCGATAGTCTTATCAACGCAAAAGAGACAAGGAAGCTACCCAAATAGAATAGTTTTTTCAATGGTGAAATTATAGTTGCTAAGTTTCTCCTAACTTCAAACAAAACAGATCAGGCACATATTTAAAGTTTAGCAGGATACTATTAAAGACTAGTTAGTGTCTTTGGTTGGTGAATTTTTCTTTCTACATTGTTCAAATTTTCAACATTCATTTTATCTGGGAAAAAGGTAAAAATTGTTCATCGAGCGTTGTGGCTATTCTTTTCATTAAAGTGATATTGTGGATAGAACTTTTAGGAAATGATTAACTAGATTATATCTATTGTTTTTCTTCACCGAAAACTCTTCCTTTGAGATGAAAGAATGAGTGAGGAATTTTTCCAGCTGTTGGTAAATTGATATGCGGTAAAGATTAATTTTCCTAGGATGATTACAGGAGCAATCTCAACACATTAATGGACCAAATCCAAAATATTAGGAAAAATATATTATATAGACGAGGTTATTAATTAAATCAAGAAAAATATGCCCCCATTAAAATGTGAGGTTTTCCGCTTTTATCTTTTCCGTAAGGCTGAGATAGGATCTGCTTTTTTAGCCTGGAATCCAAATGAAAAAAATTGGACTGAAAAACTGCGGATAATTTCAGCCTAAAGGTGACATGGTGAGAAAAACTTTTGTTGTTGAACTTTTTAAGGTTATCTCAGCTAAATCTAGCAGAAACTATTACATCCCTTTAAGCTCCTAGGACAGGGATTGATCTATGATAAGGTATCAATCCATGTTGTTGAAGTTGTTGTTATCATCATAATTTTTGCTGTTATTCAAAATTGCTAGATTGTTAAGTATCCTGAATTCTGAGAAATGCAATTGTTGGATCCTTCCATAGCAGCCGCTTTGGAAGGCAGTGTGGAGGTTCCTCAAAAAATTAGGACTAGAATTACCATATGACCCAGCAATCCTTCTCTTGGGTATCTGCCCCAAAAATCTGAAAACATTTATCCATAAAGATATATGTGCTGGGCCGGTCCAGTGGTGCGATGGTTAAGAACTGGCTTGGGACGTCAGGGGTCCCCGGTTCGGATCCCACATGTGAGGGCCAGTGACACTGCCCTCTACAGCTAAGATGCTGAACAACAGCTCAACCTGGAGCTGGGCTGCCGTGAGTCGCCAGCGAGGGCATGGGCTACAGCCTCTGCTGCAGTGGGTTGCCATGGGCTGCTGTGTGTAGCCAGCAGCCAGCGTGAGCGGCCAGCAGCCGCAGTGAGCGGCCATCCAGGGGCCCTGCGACTGATGTGCCTTGCCAGGGAGGAGCACAATGATGGTGCCAACTTGGGCCAGTGGGGCGGCGTCCTCTGCAACTAGACAGGAACAGGACGACAGCAGCTTGTCTGTTCCCCTTTCCCCAATTCCCCAGCGCTGTTCCCATCCCCCCAATTCCCCAATAAAAATCTTAAAAAAAAAAAAAAAAGATATGTGTGCTCCAGTGTTCTCTGAAGCTTTATTTATGGTGGCCAAGAAATGGAAACAACCAAAGTATCCATCGAGAGATGACTAGATAAAGAAGATGTGCTATATATACACAATGGAATACTATTCTGCCATAAGAAAAGAAGAACTGTACATATTAAGATAGTAATTACGCAGATTTGGCAAACCTGTGCTTATACTGAATACTACAAGGCAGGAAACAATCCCTAAGGGGGATGAACAAGTAGCCTGTTTAAAAAAGTAATCAGATGCAGTTTGATGTGCAGGGATAAATAATATGGATCTTGTTTTTCATTTTAGGGGAATTCCAATTAAGCGTAGAAATCAGAGGCCACTGACATGACCCATAGGTGATCCTTTTTATCCAATTGGTCTCTTCTAGCCTAAGAATTAAATTGTAGAAGTTGCTGAAAGTCGAACTAGAAATCCTAAGAATCTTTGGAAATCATGAAAGGGGTTGAGGGTTCAGGTCAGGTGGGCTCAATGTGACTATGGGCTCTCATTTGTCGTTATCCACTGCACAGCTTAAGTCAGAATGTGAACTGTTGGTGTTTGTGAAATGACATTTATGCAAAACTATACTTAACGAGCCAAAAGACAGTGAGTGGTAATATATAAGATATTAAAAAACCAGAAGCTTCTGAGGTTAGAGAAACCATTTGGTTGGAAAATATAAATGGGAATGGATCATTACATTTTCCAAAAGATTTATCAGAAGGATTTGATCTTTTGAGGTTATATAATAAGAAAGTAATCAATTATCCATCAAAATGCCTATTTGATAAGAGTGTCTAAAAATTGAAAATGTCTTAGACACTGCGCCAGCCCACAAAGTGCTTACACTCACAGTAGATGAGAAAATGCTTCTAAATACTTATTTTTTAACATGTTGCTAGCAATGTCAAAAGCATATAACAGATAAAAAGAGCTATAAAACTTCAGAGTATTATCTATATATGGTTTGCTTTCTGTATAGATACAATTTGCCTCTTTTGGTCAAATAAGTAGAGGATATTCTAATTTTTTTTTTTTACCAAATTCTTCTAATATGAAAGAATGAACATTCCTTCAAATATCAGTAGCTGTTTGGAATTTTTGATGAATCAGTAACCCTATGTAAATATTAAGAGAATTTGGAAGTCATCTGTAAGTTGTAAATTTTATTTTTTAGTAATTTAAGATCATAAAATATTGAAGTTTAAATACATTTGTATATAATATAAAAGTACAGTATTAGAGGTTATTAATATAATAATTGTTAATATTGAAATGTTCTTAGAAAGATAAAAGTTTAAATTAATATAGACTTAGGCACAAAAGAACATGTGAATACATGCAAGGTATCATAAGACTGCTTTACATTTTGCTTTATTCTCAAGTATTGTCGTATATAGGATACATGACTTGCTAGTACACACACACACACACACACACACACACACACACACGCACAGTGTAAATGCATCAAAAGTATATTATATATCATGTATATGTGTGTATACACATACCAAATAAAGTATAAAATCCTGCATATTAAAAGATATATTTCACAAACATTGATAAAGCATGGTTGATTGATAATTAAAGCATAGTTAAATCATGTTTTTACATATATATAATTCAAGTAAGACAGTGTTCTATGTGGGCATTTTAATAAGTAATAGAAATTTTCTTATGTTTTTCTGCCATCTAGTGGTGCACTCAAGAGTTTGTCTTTTTTAAAAGGCCAGTGTAAAACTTTTCCTGAATTGGAATCATGGATTTAGGTCATTTAATAAATATGGAGTTGTGATTGAACAAAAATAGAAATTCAGTGTATGCATTACACAGGACTGATATATTACCTAGTCAACTGCAAGGTGTCTAAACCTCCTGTCACTACATACAAAATGTAAAACTTTCAGGTTAGAATGTGCTAGATATGGCTGTTGCCCTAAAGTCAATCTCCCAAATGAAGCACCAAAGGAACTAAATGTAAAATATTGTAATGTGAGGTTTTAAAATTCTGGCTAGCTCTCACATATAGTGTCAGTATCTGTAACTGTACAGCAGTTACCACGTGGCTGTTCTTTAAGCAGTTGTGCCTGCACTGGTTCTTTACGGTACATATCTTGAATAAAAATGCGTATGGCATCGCTGAATATTTGGTGTCTTAACACTAACTTTAGAATTTAATTGGCTCTAAAAGCAGAAAAAATATTTGAAGTGACTTAGAAGCCTACAGTTTAGAAGGATAGAAAGACTCTTGGCTGCACATCCAATCTCTTCTCTCTGAGATAGAGTCTGCTTTCTTAAGTGAAGGGAAACCACAAGCAAAAACAGGTATAAACGGTTCCAATATAAATGACATACACAGAGAACGTCATGCATTTCTATAATCAAACACATCAAAATGAAAAGTTTAGCAGTGTTTACTACTTAAAATGCTCAATATACTCAAGGACAATATTGACAAGTTAATATGCTTCCTTTGAAATGTTTGCCCAATAAAAACAGCTTGTTATCACTCACCCCTGTCCTGCTAAATATGTTCTCTTTTGTGAGCAAAGGCTGGCGTATATGAAAAACTCACTGGGCCTGTACTTTCATCCGTAGCTAAGAGGAGGAACTTTTCTTAATATAATGAGAATTGGCTCATACAAGTATTAAAATTTCCTGGAGTGTGGAGACCACTGATTACACATATTATGCACAACAAAGGAATTCATTATAAAAATAACAAACACATGATTTCTTTGTTTTAATAGCAATAGAAAAGAGAAGCAAACATATAGATTAGTTTGCATTTCCTTGAGAAAGTTCAGTTTGAGTCCATTAGTTTCTCTACTTTTCATTTGGAAAATGACTTTTTATTTATACCCAAGTAGCATTAATGATCTAATTTTTGCATCTTTATATGACATCCTGAAAGAAAAGCACAGTCTTTATAAAATTAAGTAAAAATGAATGAAATGTTCATTTTGATAGGAGTTAACGTAGTCAACTCTACTGGTGCTTATAAGAATCCTAAAAGTGAAACTGCACATGGATTATTAAAAATTGTGCAATCTTTACCCTAAGAACATAGTGTAAATAATTATAATCACTGAAAAGTTCAAAATTAGAAATTAAAGCACTGATTTGCCATGTTCTAATTCATGATTAACGCATAAAATCTTATTCATGGGCACTAGGATAGGCTTGTACCTATTTAAAATATACCGTATATTAGGTCAGGAAATTTTAATTTACATTGGAAAGGTCTAATATATGTTAGTGATAAAGCATAGAAATTAATGCCATCTAGTATGTAATATCTTTATTTGAAATAACTATCAAGTACTGAAAATATAACAGGCATTTCCAAAAATCTTTTGCAGAGATGATTTTCAAAATTGTATTCTTAATTTGTAGTATGTACTTAGTATCTTACTTATTTTTATGATATCTTTATTTCAAAGTTGTAGAAATTGTCAAATCATTTAAAAAGTAATAAAGAGTTATTCTACATATAGAATTGTTCTACACATGTCAAAATTTAGTTGCTAGTAAATGCAAACTTATTAGGCATATTGCAAGGAGAAAACAAGTGACTACCCCCAAGATAACACATACCTATCTATTTTCAAACCCAATGAGGCAAACTATCATCTTGTCAGACATCAGACTCGTTAATGAACACCTTAACCAATGCCATCTACTCCTCAGGAAACAGCCCTTGCTATTCTTGCAATAGTAGTCCCTCTTATACATATGTTTTACAGAGGCAAAGCCACCAATTTTGATCTTTCAGGTAAAATAATGTATTATTTTATGCTATACCCTTTCTAGCAGCAAGATTTCTAAATTGAATATATATATATATATATATATATATATATATATATATATATATATATATATCAATACTACTTTTTTAACTTTAAAGCACATTATTTTCCTCATTACATATAATGTACAATTATTTAAAAGTACATTTAGCTTTAAAAAAAGAATAATGGTTTACAAAGCTATGGAAAATAACATTCTCACCCAAGACTGGTGTAAATGAAATTGGTACAACTTTATGTAATTGTTATTTTTCTGATTCCAGTATCTGTTATTGCCACATACATACATACAAAGAGCTAAAAATAACATTTAAAAATGCATGAATTCCTATCAGGTGTATATGTATATATAATATATATATTTTTTGTAAGTGCAGATCATGTATATGTAGATATGTAGACATATATATATACACACACACACATATATAACCATATATAATATATATGATCATCAAGTTTTTAACCTGACAGTCTATCAAAAAACAATTTTTATATCATTTTTTTGCTTCAAGATTGTTTTATTGGATATAAAATAATATAGTTTCATTTTTAAACTTTAGGTAGCCAACTCTTATTGTTGGATTTTTTTCTATTAAAATTAATAAATAGCTCCAAATATTTTAGCTTGTGTATTATTAATATTACAGATGCCTAATAATCAAGTTAAATAACAAGGTCATTTTAAAGATTTTGATATGTATTTTCATTTAGCCCTCCAGAAAGCCAATAAAACTCAGAAACAATATCTAAGCATGTATCAAAAGCTTAATATTTTATGCCCCTTGACTATATATTTCCACTCCTAAAAATTTGCCTACAGGAAACAATCCAAAATTTATATAGTGCTTGAGGTCTGAAATTCCTTTAACTGTCATTTATTATTTGAAATATTGGAAATATGTAAATACTTAAAAATGCCATAATGTTGAAACAAACTCTGGTAATGGGAATACTCTTTATATCTCAATGAAGGGACCAGTGTCAGCATTACAGTAGTATGAATAAATGAATGACTGAAAGTTTTATGATAAATTAACATTAAAATTTTGCTTGAAAGTGTAAATTTATTATGTATATTTTCAATTAATGAATGGTAGAATTATACCTATAATCACTAAGAAGTCTACCATTTACACATAATATTGCAATACAGGTTTAGAGTAAAAAACATGATTATCAAAATATATGGGGTGTTAACAATCAAGATTTTACTGCATAATCCCAGGGATTGTTATATGGAACTTTGGGGGGAAATGCACCGATATTAAGCATTGTAGAGTACTCTAATGCATGTGACATTGGACCTTGCTTTTGAACAGCACTTAAATACTGGCAACAAGACACTTATAAGATATAATGAGGTTCTTAACTAAAGAAGGGGCAGCACCATTTTAACCCAATGATTAGCAATTCCAGCCTATTAGTAAGATAATGTTCATAACAGGAAGTTGTCACAAAAAAACTATAAAATTTAATTTAGCAATTTAATTTAATTTAGCAATAAGAACTAATGTCCAGAGTGCTAATATCATTTATAAAAATAAGCTCTGTGTGTATGTGTGTGCCTGCATGCACAGATGTATGTGAATACACAAGGATGCATAAGAAATTACCCTTGGGGTTCTTGAAAATAAATTACTACAATTGTTTCTGTTTTAGCTTGTTGTGTTGTCAACAAGATGGCACTAACCACCTTGTGTATGCATTTTATGTGTCTCTGTTCTTAATTTATTATAAGAGGTAAATAAATATTGAAAGCTGAGTATTTTAGAAAACTTGAAATTTTTAAATATAACCATCTCTACAGAACTGCTCAACTAAAATCTTAGACAAATAAAGAAGCAGGTTGTAACTGAATGGCAGCAACCTTAGTGAGGCAGAATTTAAACTCTACAAACACATAACACTTTTTTTGTAGTTATTGTTTTTTGAGGTTTCTGTTGTTTATTTTCTGTCCTCGTGTCTTCTCGATTTTCTTCTCAGACTGACTTGTAGCTCACAGGAGACTCTCAAGCAATGATGTGATTTGTCCTTGACCCTTGCTGTGACTGTAGATTTTGTAATCTAAGTCAATTTCACTCACAGCAGTGGCCAATGGTAAAGCATATCAGTTCTTAAGAGCAAATTGGTTAAACTCTTCAGTTTGGGGTGCCCAAGGGGTATCCGTGGACAATTGCCTTCCATAAATCCAAACAAAAGGCTTCTAGTCCCAGTATGACAAGTATATACTTTATAAACTCAGCTGAAAAACAGTAATGCTTATAATCTTTTGACTCATATATTCAGATCTTGGTTATCTGACCACTTTTATTATTATTTGTAATCCAAGCAAATATTTCACAAAAATGTAAATTTTTCATTCTCAGGAAAGCTAAATGATATCACATTATAAAATATGGGGCATGTATTCTGCAAATTTCAAATTAATGGCATGGCAAACAGCAACCAGGTGGGCAAATCAAGAGTAAACTGGTTCATGTCTAAATGAAACTCAGAAGCAACCTTAATCTAAATTCTCGGATAAAAAACCTTCAGATTTCACAGAAAAATGTTTCAGATAAGAGGTAGGATAGTTTATGTAGAGCATGGACTAGAAATTTAAATACTTATAGAGGCTCCTAAAGAACATAATTGTATGAATCGGGCTGTATGTAAGACAACAGGAAATAGTGGGGCCACTGACAAATTGGTTAATGCATGATTCTCTTCAAGGAATTTTCATTTAAGTAGCGAATATTAGCACACACATAACAAAGAAAACATATCTGTGGGCTTCATTTGGCCTATAAGATACACCCTTATTTACTCTCTCATTAGAGTTAGATTCAGGAACTATCACACACACACACACACACACACACACACACACACACACACACACACACACACATTTTCCTCCTTTTTCAAAGCCTTTGTTGACTATTCAATATTCTAACTCAGGGACACCGTGTGCAAATTTGTAATCCTTTTCAGCTAAGTGTGTTATTCTGATCAGAAACTGTTCTACAGCCATATTAAGTGATTTAAATTCAGAGGTTCAATGAATGACTACTTCTTGATTTCTGATTTATTAGAAGGTGGCTGATAGGCTGAAGACCCTTTTATTAATGCTTTAAGGAGTGATGTGATTTCTTCTCATTATAATATACAGATAACATGGCTTTTCTCTTGATAAGACCCTGATATTCTTAGTTCAAAAGTCTGTTCATCACAGCCCATGAGGCTTCTGTGGAATGTTGCCAACTATGATTTTGGAATTCTTTCAAAGTTTTATACAATAATCTACTGTATCATGAATCTAAATTCTTAGTGAATAAAATGGGAGGTGAGAGCTCTGATGGAACTGAGCTTTAAAATTGCAGTGTATTTATGTGGAATATTGTCCGTTCTTCCAATATGCCATGAATCTTTGTAGTCTCCTAGAATTAACACATTACTACATGATTACGTGAGACAAACTTCATACTTGAAAATTTGGAATAAACATTGCCTTGTCTTCAAGTTAAAATAGACCTTAATAAGCAGAGTTTTTCAGGAAAGAGTTTTGATATTTCATTTGAATTGTGATTAAAGTTCAAGCCCAGTGATGTAAATTGGCCACAGAGTAGAAAAGAAATTTTGTTTCATCTACATTGCTTAATTTGTTATATCTACGGAAAAAAATACAATATCTGTTGGTTCATTCAAACCATGGTCA